>JAOTAY010021447.1:0-10647 GCA_025629805.1 Erythroxylum baracoense | reverse complement strand
GTATTGATACAGGCCGAATTAGGCAAATATTCCTTCATAAAAGTTGTAGGTCTCTTTCTTAGCTTTCCAACGATATATAGTTTGTAATTTTTGGATTTCTGGATTAAAAGATATGATGTTTAGAAGAAAGGGTGTTATATTGGGAAGTCACGATCGTTACCCAGAACGATCGTGACTTTCATAAAAATAACCAAAGTCACGATTGTACCTCGGTACGATCGTGACGGTCCCAAGATTTCGGACCTTCGCAATCGCGACCAAGTCGCGAACACCGATTCGTGATCGCGACTCGGCAATTAATCGTCACAATAACGATCGTACCATGGTACGATCGTTACCCGAATGTTTTAAATTATTATTTTTATTATTTTATTTATTTATTTTATTTTATTTTTACCTTTCTTTTTATTTTAACTCAATTTCTACCAATCCTTCTTGCACCCAAAATCATTATTCTTGGTATATTTTGGTATGAATAAATTTTAATGTACCTGCAAAAATCATTTCTTTTACGCCTATGTACGATCCCACCACGACTGTCTTCAATATTCTGATTTCTTTTGTTTTTGTCTTCACAATGTTTCCAAGGGTGACAAGTAGTCACTCTAAACTACGTACGGGGACCCGGGGCCAACACTCAAGCTCTTTTCCATTTTGAAATAGCAGGCTTATCAATCAAAACAAAATTTAAATTCAATTGAGAACTAGGAATAGTTTATGGTGAAAAAATAAGAATTTGTGTTAATACTGGCTTTTTTTGGTCCTTTATCTAATATTTGTTGTACTTCATTATCTTTAAAAGATACATTATGAGTTTCTTTATTTTATTTTTTACTTGTTACTACAAATAATTTTCAATCATATCATATACATCAAAAGATAACTTTTTCATCATCATCACATCCAGTCTGAGTCCCGCACCACTGCGGGGTTTGGGAAAGTCTGATAGTACGTAGACTTACTCCTACAGAGTAGAGAGGCTATTTCCTGTAGATTCATATGCAATTGTGAAATGAAAAAAGAGTAGTGTAATAATAATAATAAAATACAAATAAGTGATGCAGGTTAAAAGAGTAAATAAATAAAATTAAATACATAAATGCATAAAAACAAATAAATAATAATACTAATGATAATAATAATAAATATTTAATAATCAAAATTAAAATAAAACAATACTAATCATGCTAGGAGTAAGATTTGGTTTGGAATTAAAATACAACATATCTGTGTTGAAATGTTTGTGCAGCATGAGAAAAGAAAAAGAAGAGCAAAATAATATCTATGGGAGATACTCTAATGTCATAATCTACTGGCCTACAGACTGCCTGGACAAATGATACAAGTATAACCTAATCATTTAATAAGACATGAGTTTCTATTTTTATAAGAAACAATTTTATTCTTATCATCAGTAAAATGTTCTTTTATTTTATAATTTCTCTTCTTTTAAATGTTCTAACACAACACATAAAATTATATTAAATAATTTTTTATGATGTTTGAGAAAAAAAAGGTAATTTCAAATTGAATCAACTTTACGGGTTATTAGTTTTCTAAGAGTACACGACTATATGTTACTTTATTATAATGAAAAGAGTTAGGTTTTAAGTGTAATGAAAGCTTTGAGTCTTCATTTTTAAGGAACATGCACAAAGTTATAGGAACGAGTTCAGTTAACCCACTTTCCATAAAAACCGGACATATAAGCATGGGATTGACTGTTAAAGCTAAATTCGGCCTTGTTCAACCTAAATTTAACAAATTTAATTTAATTTAATTTCAAGTGAAATTTGATGAATTACTCTGAAATTTAACTCAAACGACTTGTGCTCCCTTACTAACATAATATTGTCTTAGTGTAATTATTTAAAACAATATTTTTTAATCTATAAGTTAATTTAAGATTAAAACGACATCATTTTACGAAAATTTGTACATACTCAAATTAGACTCGAATCATTAGGATCGAGTTGAGCTTGACTGAATTTCATCATCCCCGATACAAGTCAAGAAATTAAGTTCAACTACTTGGGAAGCATATCTACTAGTATAACTAACATATTAATGAATATCTCTTCAAATTGAAAAGCCTATCAATAGTTAAAATTATGGATAATCAAGTTCTATTACCAGCATACTTGAGACAATTGTAATATCTTTATGAAAATTGATAGCAAACTGGTTATTTATGTCAACTATGTTTTCTTTGACTAACTGGAACTAGCATCAATCATGTTCTTAAGTTAATTGTTAGAGTATCTCATATTGACTAAACATGAAAATATTAAAGGATTTATAAGTGGTAAGAGTTGATTATCCAAATGACTAGTTCTAGTCATCTTAACAATAGTTGATTTAAGCTCAATTCTTATTAATAAGTTCTACACTCTACTCATATTAAAAATTGTAATATAATATCAGAGCAGGTTTGATCCGAATTATTAATTTCTCGGTTGTCCTTTTGAATGTCCAGGCCCAACGGTCCGGTCCGGTTACCACTGCATTTATTTCAAGTGACAACTGGATGCATCCAGTCCCAGTTGCACTTGAGGGGAAGTATTAGAGTATCTCATATTGACTAAACATGAAAATATTAAAGGGTTTATAAATAGTAAGGGTCAACTATCTAAATAACTAGTTTTAGTCTTTTTGAAAATGATTGACTAAGCTCAAATCTTGTTAATGGGCTCTACACTTTACCCATATTAAAAATTATAATACTAATTAACCACCTATATCTACTGAGAGTTGATATAGGGTCCTCTACACCATATTGTTATTAAAGGTTTTTCATAAGTAGATATGATTAAATAAATTTAAATTAAGTTTTAAATTCAAAATTATACTCAATTTTAAAATATTAATAAGAAATGCATAAAATATTAATTATTTAAAATTTAATTTATTGCAAATATTACCCTCATTAATTGATGTTACTAACTTTTACCGTCATATAAATTATATTAATTTATATTAAACAATATATGAAATTTAATATTTGATAAACTAGGATTTTAAACTTTCAAACAAAGCATAATGAAATAATTTGTTAATTGATTATTTTAATTAAATATATAAAATTTATTTATTAAAAATTTCACGTACATAATAATGTATGTAACTTTGCACATAAGCTTGGCTAATGACAAACATTTAATCAACCTTTTGGTTTATATTTTTCTAATGAATTAAAAATTATCAATATTTAATTAAAAATTTTATATTTTAATAAAATTAAATAAGATTTCGAATTTACATTGAAAAGAATTGCCTCAAAAGAGTGTCAACAACCTGGAAAATGAGTTTAAGCTGAATAATTTCGGTTTAATCTTCAGGTTTACTGGTGTTTCAAAGTGGGCTTGAGCTGAAATTTGAAGTCGTCAAATTAGAATAAAGAATAAAGTGGAGTACGAGAACACGAGGTTAAAAAGTTTTGTGTTCAAATTCATTTATTTACGTTCTCTCTATCGAGTCTATTATATAGGGTTTACTTAGTGTAAAGTACCTAACTAATGTGAATTGCAGATTATTGTATCAATTCGAATATTTACTCACTATACATCTAAAAAAATAATGACTACGATTTCTCCCGTTTTTAAAATTTTTTTACACAAATACTACATCAAATTTTGTGAGAATGCATTCCTAGACCTAATGGTACATTGGTAGTTGCAGAAACATGTCCCACTTTGGTACTCCCGAGGTTGGTCGTCGCTAAATGGGGTCAGATCCTGTATACTCAACTACCTGTGTGTTGGATAGAGAAGATCTAGTGCCTGCTAAATGTAGCAAAGTTTATGTTTACTTTTACCATTTTAATGTCTTGAAAGTCATGTCCTGTGTGGTCCAGACCCAGGATAGTGGGAGCTTCCAAGAATTAGCTAGACCTTTGTCGATCTGGCAGACATCATTGTATCTTTGTTTTTTTTTTTTGGGTCAAAAGCAATACAAACTTCATTCATTACGAATCACCAGTACAGATTCCCATTGCATCAGCTGCTAAACAAGATTGGATAGCAGGTGGGGCAACCGCCAACACCACTGTTCCTAACGACTTAGTAGTAGCTAACCTGGCTAACTTATCTGCAGGTTTATTAGCTTCACGGAAGACATGTGTGAAGGAAACATACTCAAACTCCCCTAACAGTTCATGACACTGCCGAACCGGTGAATTGACTCGTCTATCCCCCAATGATCTTGTTATTAAGTTAATAGCCTCCAAGCTATCACTCTCTACTCAGACCTTCCGGAAACCTTTGCTAACGCAAAGATGCAGCCCGGTTAAAATGCTGATAATCTCAATATCCAAAACACTGCAAGCTTTTACAGTATGAAGAAAACGCCCCAATCATTGACCCTTCTCATCTCGAAGTACCCCTCCTGCACCTGCAATTAGTCGTTGAGAACCAAAGGCTCCATCACAATTCAGCTTAACGCTTCCAAGTAAGGGTGGGATCCAGCGGACCCATTTATCTTCTCGGTGTCCTTTGAAGCCTGCTATTTGTCCTATAATCTCCTGTGCAAAATAGAACTCTTTCGCTTGCTTCACCACAGCTACCTCCAAATTAAACGGAAGAGTCTGTCCGTCTCCAAAAATCTGTTGGTTCCTCCATCTCCACACCAACCAAACAGTTATCCCGAATAGGAGGGACCACAGTATTGAGTCAGTCTCGGGCCCCCCTGTTTTCCTCACATTCGTTGGTAGCCATGTCTCTTGAGGTTGGGAAAAGAAAACCTCTTGCTGGTTCCGAGGAACCAAACTGGACCAGATTCTACGTGCAACGAGACAATCACGGATAGCATGCATTGCATCCTCATCACCTTGATGACAGCAAGAACATACCGGTTCCGAAATATTTCGTCTTCTAAAGCAGGCTACTCGGGTAGCTAACCTATTCTTTGCAATCAACCACATAATCATATGAACTCTTTCTGGGCCTTTCCAACTCCAGATCTCCTTCCATATATTACTTCCTTCATCTTCAAATTCGTCCTCGACTAAGCCATAGGATCTGGCTACTATGAAATGTCCGTTCGCTGTCCTATTCCAAGCAATAACATCCCTCGTATCCTCATCTGGGTTAATGTATACCTGTGCTAGTTTGGTGCATATGTAGTTCGGTAGTAAGGGCCTGGTGCTGGACCACTTCCAAGTCCCATCTTGATTCAAGTAGTCGGTGACAGTCTTCCCACTAAGCTCTTCATCGAGCTCCTCACTGGCGTGACTGGCCAAAGGTCCAAGTTCCTCAAACCAGTTGTCTTTCCAAAACAAAATTGGTTTCTCATTACCCACTACCCATCTGATCGCTCCTAATATCACAGACTGTTGAGTTAGAGAATCACAGATGTTATTGAATATTTCGGTGTCATACGACTGTACAAAGTCATGAATTAAATAGGCAATATACACAGTGTAATCCCTATAAATTAGGAGATAATTATGGACGTAAATCCCTAATTTACAGGGATAGAATTCTATCCTTATTTCTAACATGGCCATACCTGAACAATTGCCTTCCAAGAGCTGGAACAATTCGGCTTCAATTCCACTGCCTTCCTTATATCACTGTCCCACCCATATTTCCCTTTAAGTACTCTAGCCCAAAGGGCAGACTCATCAGGAAGAAATCTCCACGCCAGCTTCATGACCATTGCTAGATTGCGAGAAGTGGCCTGTTTCAGTCCTAGTCCACCATCTTCTTTAGACTGACATATCTCATTCCAGCCTACCAGATGAAGCCTACGATGCCCTTCTGTCGATCCCCAAATAAAGCATCTGATGATTTTGTCCAGTTCATTAAGTATTGAAGTCGGCAAAATACTTGTCTGCATGTTGAAGATTCGTAGCGTGGATAACACCGACCTTGCAAGAGTGACTCTCCCTGCTAATGATAGCTACCGAGCCTTCCAGGAAGATAGCCTCGCTTTTGTCTTCTCAACAAGTGGTTGGAAATGTAATTTGGAACGACAACCATGTATGATTAGGGATCCAAGATACTTCCCAAGATTAGATGAGAAAAAAAAAACCCAACAGCCTACTTATATTAGAGGCCAAACCCTTAGGCACATTCCCAGAGAAGTGGATCACAGATTTACTCGGACTTACTCTTTGGCCTGAACTTTCGCAAAACCGTTGCAATATCGAGGCAATCATACTGGCTTGCTCAAGGGAAGCCTCTGCAAATAGAAAAATATCATCTGCAAAGAATAAATGTGTTAGATCCGGACCTCGTCTTCCTAACCGAATCGCCTTCCATTGTTTAGCCGCAACAGCGTCTTTAATCAGATGGGATAGACGTTCCATACAAAGCACAAAAAAGTATGGAGATAATGAGTCCCCCTGTCTAATACCGCGAGATGGAAAAAAACTTTATGTTAAATCTCCATTCCAAACCACTCTCATGGACACCGAGTCAATACATTTCCTAACTCTCTCAATGAACATCTCATCAAACCCGGCCAAGTGCAGAGTTTCGATTATAAATTGCCAGTTTAATCTATCATAAGCTTTTTCAAGGTCCAGCTTAATAGCCATCCACTCCACACTTCCCTTCTTCTTCTTCATAAAGTGTACCACCTTTTGCACAATTACAATATTATCTGTAATTTGTCTACCAGGGACAAAGCTAGACTGAGTTTCTGAGATAAGCTCAGGCATAAAGTTCTGTATACATCCTGCTAATAATTTTGTAATGACCTTGTACAAAATGTTACATAAGCTTACTGGTTGGAAATGTGTTAGCATCTCTGGATTAGGGACCTTTGGGATCAACACGAGAAGTGTGGCATTCAAGTACGGATCCAAGACTCCATGCCGGATGAACTGCATGACCAAATTATAAACAGCATCCCCCACAATCTGCCACTGACTCTGGAAGAATACCGGTTGGAGCCCATCAATTCCCGGAGCCTTAAACTTCCCCATTGACCATACACTCTTCTGCACCTCCTCCTTAGTGATTTGTTGTAGCATCTGACCAGCAGCTGCACAACCTTCATTGTGAAATGAGGTCGTTGTAGTTAAAGGAACATGGTTTAGCTGCTCTTCTGTATATAACTTTATGAAAAATGATACAGCCATCTGTTTCAACTGGGTTTGATCTGAAACCCATACACCTTGCTCCATGCGCAGTGACTCCACCTTATTGCTTCGTCGACGAACAATAGTAGACAAATGGAAAAACCTCGTGTTACGGTTCCCTTGGTGGATCCAATTAACACGCGACTTCTGGAACCATAACATCTCCTCCTGCACTAATGTCAGTTCATACTCTTTCCTTAGATCATTTCCCATGTGAACTAACTGCTCTGACGGGTTAATAGCCATATGTGCTTCAACACTCTTAAGGCTGGCTAACAGTTTCTTTTTACGACTGAATATGTTTCCAAACGTTGATTTGTTCCAGTCATGGATAGTGCTGATGAACCGGTCATAACCCTTCATCTAATCAACGTCAGTAGGCCACTTCTCTCGTACAAAACCCTCTCAAAGCTTGGATGGCTTAACCATGCAGCTTGAAACCTGAAAGGCCTAGTGGTGTGAGAGCTTAAATCCATCATCTCTGCAACTACAAGTAGTGGCTGATGATCTGATCTTACTCGTGGTAAATGACGTGCTACTGCATTAGGAAACACTAGTCGCCAGTGAGTATTGCATAGAGCCCTGTCCAGTCGCTCAGCCACCAGGCCTCTAAACCAAGTAAACTTAGGACCAGTGAATCCCATATCTAGTAGGCCGCAATCATGTATAACTGATTCCAGCTCTCGACCCCTGTTGCTAATAAATTTCTCACCACCTCGTTTCTCGTTTGCATGTAACAGCATGTTAAAATCACCAATTAACAACTAAGGTTCTCTCGGAGGAATAATTAATTTTCTTAGGGAAGCCCAAAGCTCTCTGCGCAATGCTGGATTCGGGTTACCATACATAGCCATACCAAAACCTCTATTTTCCCGTACGACCCACTCGTAACGTATGAACTGCTCTCCTGATTCAAGCACTCGGATTGAACAATGTTGATCATGCCAAAGGAATGCCGCCGGAAAAACCTCGGGCGTCCACCCTGAATGAGTTTGCCCATCCTAGCTTCGCCACTACTCTGTCAGCTCGCTCCCCATGAATTTTCGGTTCTATGATAATACAAAGATCCGGCTTATGGTCTCTCTTCATCTCTTTCATTACCCTGAGAAAATTGGGGTTCCCTGCCCCTTGACAATTCCAGGATAGCACTATCATTAGTAATGGTTGGATGAGAGTACTATAGCACTTCTGTTTCAAATAGCGGGAACAGAGGTCCCGTCAATAAACTCATACACGTGTACTCCATCACTGGATAGGGCCATATCATTTGAAGGTTTATCCAGTATTTGTTGCACCTGCAAGGTCGAGCCAACATTACCAATGGTTTCCAAAGGATCTATGCCGTAGTGGCGTGATCTCTTGTTGGGCACTCCATCCGTCAACACCTTTCCACCCGCATAACTTTGCTTGGTCATTCCTGATTGAAATGACAAATCTGGTAGGATGTTTCCAATATTGGCTAGTGGATGGGCCAACCTTCCTTTTTTATTCTCTAGGAAGCCTTGACTGACCAAGTTGAAACTTGTGGTTGCCGCTCCAGGCCTGGCTAGTGCTATGCTTGTCTCTGTGTGGCTCATCTGCCTAGCGCTCCGTCCAATCTGGCGTGGTCGGCCCCAGGCCCTGTTCCCCTGGCCCATTTTTGTTTTTGAATTCCCAGTGTGCCCTCCATTAATCTTCTCACCTGTCCCCGTAAATATGCCTATCTGGTTGGTTGGGGCCTCCTTCCTATTTTCCCCGGATTTGACTCTTCATTAATTCCTTGTAGGATATCAAAATGGGATCCCGATCCTTGATTGTTCCTAGGATCCCGCTCTCTAGTAGTATCGATTTCCGCTACTTTCGGCATAACTCTGGGCGCTCTTCTTGGCTGACGAGGTGCGTGGATCCAGGGGCCAAATTCCGGCTCCGACGAGGCCTCCAGTTGCAAACTACCTTCCGAGCACGGCTGGGCTTGGGTCGTCCCACTATTGGATTGATTTCCATTAACATTGTTCTTGGTCTGAGTGATATCCACTTTATCACCGTATGGGCATGTCAACTGACCATGGCCAAGCCTTCCACAGCCATAGCAAACTTGTGGCATGTTCTCATATTCGATTCTTTGCCATATCTTGTTGAAGCGGACTCTGGCCAGCAACGGTTCCACCAAATCTATCTCCACTGCAACGCGTGCGAACCTTCCCGTTGAGAATGCAGTGTTGGAATATCAATTTTGAGCGTACGACCTACCATGTTGCCCAACCCTGTCAAGATAGCCGGGTGGTAATATTGGACTTGTAATTCTGGGAATCTGATCCAACCTCTCACCTTAGACACCACTGCCGAATTCGCCCTGAATCCTGGATACCATCGTTGCACCGTTAAGTAGTGCCCTACTACTACCCACGGTCCGCCCAACAAGACATATTCCATATCTTGGATGTCCTGGAGTTTAACCAAGAAGAAGCCATTGTCCACATCAATGATTTTCGGTTCAGCGAATAATTTCCATAAGCCTTTCAATTTAGAGCACATAAAAGCATAAGAAATATTCCTTCCCAGTAGTTTCACTATTACCGTATTCCTCCATTCCTTATTAATGCGGGCTTCAAACTCATCAGAAATCACCATATAGGGTCCCCTTTCATCACGATCAATCACTATATCCCCTTCCCCTACAGTCACAGGTATCTGGTTTGTGGTGGTATTGCGCATCACACTGTCTCTATACGAAGACCTAGTTGATGATTCAAGGTTGCCTCCCTCCACCGCTTCTTCCGATACCAAGTTGTTACCCATCTCTTTATCATGAAATTTAACTCTCCCTGTTATCGCCATCGCATCCTCAGTATCCATCTCATGATCCGATGGAGCTTTCCCTCCTACGGCGCCGGCCATTCCCACTACTATTGAGTTTATATGTTCATATATTGTCAATTTATTGGGGCCCTTATTTTTATTTCGTCCAGGGTCGATAAAACGATAGGAACAGCCCTGCATCCTTAATATATCAGATCTATTAATTCGTAGTTCCACAAAAATAAATTATACATTCAAAATAAAACCTAATATTGGTTCTTTATGACCCATCATTATGTTACAAGAACATGCATAAAATAAATCATATTTAATTTTTACTTTTGTTTTTACAACGTAGATACAAAGAGCAGATAAAAAATGCATCTGTCATTTTCGCCATAGCTGTATATTAACTGGGGTTTTTGACATATATAATATCGGCTGCTACGATTGCTCCAAAAATGTCATCTTCTGATATTGTAAATTTGTAATCAAACAATGCTCTTGTCCATCGTGATGAGATAGGAGCGTTTAATGCTCTTGTTCGTTACTTATAACGTTCGTGCAGGATCAGTGGAGATCAAGTTAAATATACCGTTTCATGGCTTGGGTTACAATAGCTCTGTCCTTGATAGGACTAGCTTTGATCTTTCAAGCATGGCTTGGAAAGCGCAATAGCAAGGTTAAGAAACTACCTCCTGGTCCGAGAGGGTTGCCAATTATCGGTTGCCTTCACTTGTTGGGAAAGTACCCTCAGAGAGCTTTGCATGACCTAGCCAAAAAAC
>JAOTAY010021446.1:0-10647 GCA_025629805.1 Erythroxylum baracoense | reverse complement strand
ATAACTCAATCAAAATACAATTATTTTCAAGAACAAAATATTTATTATGCTTAATCTTTTTAGTTTTATTTGTATCTTTCTTAATTCTGTCCTTTCTTCAAAAAAAAATTTCTTCACAAAATTGCCTGAAGCCTACACTTTTTTTAATCCAATAGAGGATGTTATGCCAGTAATCTTTGTGCTCTTTTTTCTATTAGCCTTTGCTTGGCAAGTTGCTATAAGTTTTAGATAAGACCTTGAATACTGTCCTTCTTTAGTATTGTCTGAAAATAATACATGATTTTTTTATTTGAGAAAAAAATTATAACACTTGATAAGATCAAATAAGTCTTATAGTATAAGGTATAAGCTCTCAATTCAAATCTGGAAGTTATTCTATAGATGTAAGAAATCTGGATTATACCATTTCGAGATTCTGGACTTTTTTCTATTCTATTGAAATAAATCGTAATCGTATTAGATTCAAGTCTCCTGCAATATCGAATTATAGGTATAAAAAAAATTTTGGCATCGAACAACTCAACTTTTATTAATATTAAAAATGAATTTAGAAAATTATTTTGTATTTCTAGAACTCATTTTATCTCTTGTTTTCAAAATATTTGTATGGTATAAAACTCAACTAAAAAGAGAGAATCTATTTTCTTTTTTTCCAAACCAAAAAAGATTTTGAAGATTGTGTAATATTTTTTCCAAACCAAAAAACTCTTTGTTTATACAGTAGTAATATTTTTTGTTTCTCTTGTCATCTTTGGATTTTTATCTAATGATCCATGGCGCAATCCAGGACATGAAGAATAAAAAATAAAAGCATTCTTTGAATTCAAACTATTCGTTCTTTTTTTATTGAATTTTTTATTCCATATTCAATTCATAATTCCAAACGAAAACGAATGGCTCTGATCTTATTCTTATTCGAATTTATATATAAATTCTCATTAGTATCTAACTTCTCATTAGTAGTTTTTCAATATTAGTATATATACATGTATATGTAATATTAGGTATTAACTAGTTATATGTGAGATAAAAGTGATATCTAATCTGCCTTACTAATATATACATGCTTTTCTTCCATAATGTAAACCCACTATTCGTATCTTAGATTCAACGAAATTCTCAAATTCAAATCATTTTTTCAAAACATCACAAAAGAAAGTTGGTTTCTATCCATTATATAGAATTAATATTTAGTATAGAATTAATATTTAGATATTCAATTTAAATTGAATTTATTTGTATATAATATTCCATGCAATTAGTTTAATTAATATTCCATATAATTAGTTAGTTTGATCCCCCTCTCCAAAACAACCCCCTTTTTTTATATTTCCCCAATGTTGTAATCAAGCATTCGTAATAGTTTAGAATCAATTTAATTTTATGAGATGCTTATCAACAGTTTTGTTATAAGTACTTTTATAAATTCTTTTGTTTATTTTGACTTTTAAAAGTTATTATGTTTCTCTTAATATTAGTTTTTAATAAAATAAATAAATAAAACTTGTTACACTTAATACAGGAAATCATGTTTTAATAAGATTTCTACATGAGATAAGATGTACACTTGTATTATTTGCATCGCTAACCATGCATTTTTAATATATTAATAATTAAAATAAATGGCGATGAACAATTGAAAATATGTATTATTTGTGCATAAGGACACCCTTAAGGGGGAAGACCCTAGGCTGGCGTGCTAATGTTCGAGTGAGTTCTAGAAAAGGCAGGAAGAATACAAAGAGAGAATGAATAATGTGAATGAATGAATAATGAAAAATTGGATGAAAATTTGTCATATTTCTTAAGAGTGAGCTTATATTCAGACTCCAATCATCTGTTCCACTAATTGCGTACCTATTCTGTGCCACAACAAATACGTTAACGTTTTAATTAAAAATAAAGTCTCAGCTTCACGCCGAGCCAATGCCTCCTCCTTTTTTTGAATATGATTCCCACTTTATAATTTATATTTGTGACTTTTTTTGTTAAATTTAATTATACTACTGTGACTTTAATAAAAAATTAAATTAAAGTTGAAATTTAATTATTACATTAATAAGAAAATATAATAATTAATTATTATTATTATTTTTTGCTGATTATTATACTTATTAATTTTATTATATTTATTATTATTATTAAATTCCTTGCTATTATTAATTTTATTGATTTATTTATTATTATTATATTTCTTATTATTATTAATTTTATTAATTAATTTTATTTCTATTATTATTATTAAATTTCTTATTATTATTAATTTTCTTCTTCTTATTGTTAAAATTATTATTCTTATTAATAATAATTAATAATAATAAGAATAATAAAATTAATAATAATAGTAATAATAATAATAATAATAATAATAATAATAATAATAATAATAATAATTTTTAACAGTAGCTAGATGTTTTCAAAATATTAACTCTTGGACCGAAGAACACAAAATCTTTCACTATTATCCCCAAAACTGTGGTCGTTATGGACCCATTTCTATACTTGCTTCTAATTTTTCTAGTTTTTGATTTTGTTCTTTTGTTTCGGTTATTAATTCATTTATTAGATTTATTAAGTTAGATTGTTTTTGATTTATATTTTGTAATTGATATTCTAATTGTTTCTAGTATTCCTTTAATTCATATATTTCTTGACTAATACTCATAATGTTTGTTTCAGATAGGTGGTTAAATCAGAAAGCTGAGCTTGTACTAAATCTAATTTTTTGGAAGTATCTAAAGAAGAATGAAAGATAGCTGGATCAGTGATAGCTATTGGAGATTCTTCAACCTTTTTCTTTTCTGTATATTTATCTAAACTTGAAGATTGAGTTCGTCTAAAAAGTGAAGTTGGATTAGAAGTGGATGCATTATTAGAAAAAGAATGTCTAGAATTAATGGGGTATTGAATAGGGGGTAAAGTTCTAATTTTTGTTCTAAAATTTGTTCCTACCTTTGCTACGTCATTAAATAATTGGTCAATATATATTTTATCAGTATTTTTAAATTCTATACTATTATGCAAATTTGCAAGAGCATAACTAATTTGATAAGATATAGAAAAAGGATATTGTCCTAATGTCATTAAATTTTGATTATAAAATTTATATGCAATTGTCAATTGCTCTTCTAAATCTTTTGATTTTAGAGGTAACCCTAATTTTAATCTTGTATTAAATTTAATTTTTCCATATGCTAAATTACCATTCATTATACCAATGATTTGATTATTTAAATCTGTCATTCTTTCATCTAAAATAGCCATTCGTATAGGAGAATCTATTCCTTCTTGAAAAGTAGATTTTAAAAGAATTTGAATAGTTGAAAGATGGATATAACCAATTTTAGTCCTTTTATCTAATGGAATCTTTTGTAAATGTTTATAAATTTGTTCTTGATTAATTAAACTAATTCTAATATGACCATTACATTTTTCTATATTAATAGGAGTTTCATGAATAATTTTTCCAAAATAAATAATATTTTTTCGATTTATTATCCTATTAAAAATAGTGGTTTTATGAATATCCTGTCCTTCTTTTAAATTTAATTGAGTTTTTTCTATTTGTTTAAGTTTTTCATTTGATAGTAAAGAATCTACATGAAATATTCCATCTGCTTCTAAAGTTCTAAATTATCTACATCTAGTATCGTGGAATCTTTTTGACTAGTCATTGATGATATAATTGATGAGTTCTTTGAATGTCTTCAAGATTAGCTAATACATAATTACTGAATAATTGATATAATTGCTATAGAATAGCTAGATGTTCTTCATAGGGTCTTCTGCCTACTCTATTTATTCAGACAAAGATTAAATAATTAATTCGAGTTTCATTATATTGTATTAAATCTAGGTAATTTGAAAGTAATCCTTGAGTATATTGTATTTGATTTTCTAATTCTTCGCAAATAGATCAATTCATTATCTGTTTTTCTAATTGTTGATACAAAAATTAAAGTGTGAACAGATAACGTAATAATATTATAATATTATTCTAGGTTATTATTATAATATTATTCTAGGTTATGATAATCTATATCAGGATTAAATAAATTATCTAATAGGAATTGAAATAAAAGAGGTTTGAATCCGTAAGTATAACAAGATCGTAAATAATCAGATAGTTGAAAAGATGGTAAACAGGCAATACAACAACATAAATAAAAGATTATTAAAGGAGAATAATTATGAAAGAAAATTGATATAATACTGAATAAACAGATCTGAATAAAAAACAATAAATTAAACATTTTTATCTCTATTAATAAATTCATTTAATTTTTCAATAATATGAATTAATAATTCAATTTTTTTGTTACATTCTATAACATGTGCTTGATCATATGGTCCGGCTAAATCTATATGTAAATATTCTATATATCGATCTAAAGAATTTTTGAGTGCTAAATTCTGATTATTAGGTCCTTCAAATTCGGTCATTTATATTCCTTCACCTATTTGAGCAATAAATTGATCTTCCATTTTAACAAATTAATTTAGAGATATCATCAAGGTCTTATTTTAGAAGTTGTAAATTATGTTTTCGTACATGAGTTATGATTGTTAAACTTTGTTGATATCTGCTTATTTTGTCTGGATTTTTAACTATAATAGCTTGATATAATTTCCTTTTTATTTTATTATTCCAATATGTATGATTTTCTGCTGCTTTTCTATCTATATCAATCTGCTGTTTTAAATGACATTTAAGATCAAAATAATGCATTAATCGATAAGATTTTGAAGCATTCTACGATACACTTTTCTAGTTTTCCTTGTTACTTTGAGTAACTGATTGGTTACATTAATTTGAGTAGCTGTCTCAATTAATTCTCTATATCTTCTTGCATTTCTGGACTTGTGTGCTCTCTTATTTTGTGCATGATAATTTCGAAGTAAATCTTCTAATTCTTCTTCTTGTTGATATGAATCTTTGATAGCATTTTTTATCAGTTTCTTGTAATTAAAATAACTAAAAGTCATGCTAAATAAAGACATAAGAAAGAAAGATTAGAATTAGATGATTAATAAAGGTTTGCTAAATAATTGACGAGTAAACAATACTTAATTCTCATACCTGATCTCAAAGCCTGAACGTCTTCCTGACTTAAGCGGCTAGACAGAGAAAGCATATGAGAGAAAAAGATTATTTATTCGTGATTCAAGAAGGCAGAAGAGGCCTTCTTATATAGATACAGACTCAAGAAAAGTTAAAAATAGTAGAGTACAGGTGGCTTAACATGATGGCCGGCATCTTTGACTAAAGGAAAGGGAAAAAGAAAAAGTAAAGAGAAAAACTACAGGAAAAGTATGTTAAAGTAATGTACAGAGAAGAGCAGAGCATTTCTGTCACTGCTTTATTGCCACTGGGGCCTACATCTTTATAAAAGTAGATTCTTTTGTTTTATTCTTCAATTATTGCGTCCACTGAGTCATTGTCGCATTGTTTGTTTTCAGAGCTGGATGGACAGTGACTGTAATGATGTAATTTGTGACCTTGCATCTGTCTGCAGATGGCATCTTTCCAACGATGATTGAGTGCAGCGAAAATTCCTTCTAGTTGATAAAATGGCTGAATGAATTGTTGAACTACTTGGATGGAATCCTTCTTAATTGGTTGCTTGTATACAGAAGTCATTAAAACTTGTTGTCCCTTGTAATTGATCCTGACCATTGATTGTTCATCTATACGTGATGCTTGCATGTAGACTCCTTCTAAGCAGTTTAAATTGAATTGATTGATCAGCTCCCAATCGATTGGATGTTGTAGTGGTGCATCGAGTAAAGGATAGGTGCCATGACTAACACCTATAGTAATAAATGCAATTCTAGGTAGAATTATATCTGCATCATTGATGGTATCTTGTGCCTAGAAAATTGGATAACTACTCCAGATTTTTAAATACATCTCACGGTCCTTTGCAAACCGGTCTTTGTAGTTTTTTACTGCCTGAATAAAACCTGCTAGAAACTCAGAAAGAATCTGAGTGTTGATGATATAGAGTGTATCTATTAAACCGCTTTGAAATAGTAAATAGGTAGTTAAAGGGTCTGCTTCTGGTAAAACAATGGCTTTAGGTCCATAACGACCACGGTTTTGGGGATAATAGTGAAAGATTTTGTGTTCTTCGGTCCAAGAGTTAATATTTTGAAAACAGTCAAGAAACATTTCTGAAGTCAACTTTTTTGCTTCTGTCTGAATTTGTTTGCTTGGAATAGAATTAATGCGGTCGAGATTGACTGGTTTTCCAAGAACTTGCATTTTCTGGGTAGATGGTGTAGGGGGTGGTGTTTGAAGTACTTGGCTATATTGGGGTCGGAGTGTAGGATTTTGGTTTTTATATTCGGCTAAGGATTTTTCTGCCTTACCACGGTTGGTAAAAATTTTGTGAATGATTCCTGAATGTCCGACTATATGGGTGGCTGCTTTATGCCAGGCGTCAAAAATACCTGCCATTGGTCCATTGTATATAACATATACCCTCCCTTCGGAAGAATCTTCCTGTTTTTGAGACGGTGGTTGGGTAAACTGTTGAGGAGTAATCAGTGGTGGAGTAAGTAAAGGTTCAGTTGTTGTAGTAGAAGAACTTGGTTCTGGTTTTACATTGGTTTTTGGAACTTGGATGGTAGTTTTGAGTTGGTTGATGTCTTTGGTAATAGTGCTTATAAGCTGTTGTTGATTTATCAATTCAAGCTCTTTTTGGGATAATGCATCTTCTAGACTTTTTAAAACTGCTTCCATTCTCTTGTTAAAATATTTGCAAGAAAATTGTTAGAGGATTCGATATAATGAATAGTAAATTGATATTGATTTAATTCAAGCTGCCATCGTATTAATCTTCCTTGATTAAAATTTGCTCGTATATTATATTTTAGAAAACCTACTAAATATTTGGAATCTGTTTGAACAGTAAATGTAACAGGTAGTAAATCAAGTTTCCATTTTCTTAAAGTTTTGAGACAAGCAAGTGTCTCTTTTTCATGAATAGGATATTTGAATTATGTCGGACTAAAAGTCCCGTTGATATATTTGCATAAATGGAATTGCTTAGATTATGGAGGTTTTGCCAAAAGGCATCCAGCCCACGTATCGTTGCTTACATCGATTTGTACTATTAGTGCATCTTGAGGAAGATAATTATATAAAGATGGTAAATTAGTGCATAAAGCTTTGAGTTTCCCCATTGCTTTGGTATCTGCATCAGTCCAATCCCATTGTTTTTTAATACTGCATTTTTGTTGTAAAGTTCTTCGTTCTTTTGCCAAATTATGTAAAAATCCTTGGTCTGAAATGTAATTTAAGATGCCTAAAAATTGTTGTACTTGAGTCCTATTTATTAATTGATTTGGAAAATTCTTTATCTTTTCTAATATATTAGTTTGTAATTTTAAATAACCATTTTGAAAAGTGATACCTAAATATTCTATATTTTGTTGTGCTAATTTTGCTTTTTTCTTACTTAAGATTAAACCTTTATCACTACACCTTTGTAAAACTATTTTTAGCTTTTTTAGATGATCAATTTTATCCTGATTAGAGTAAATAATAATATCATCGATATATACAAAAATAAAATCTTCTAATCCTGCCAAATTATTATCCATAAATCTTTGATAAATACTAGGTGCTTGTTTCAACCCAAATAGTACAATATTCCATTGATAATGTTTCTGCGGGGGACAAGTAAAAGCTGTTAAAGGTTTAGTATTTTCATGTAATCTTAATTGCCAATATCCTGATTTTGCATCTAATGTTGAAAACCATGTATGTCCTTTTAATTTATTTATTATATAATCTTTCCTAGGTAACTTATATGCATCTCCTATTATAGCTTCATTCATTTTCTTGTAATTAATTACCATTCTCCATTTTCCTCTTTTTTGTTCTGCTGCATTGTTTACATAAAAAGTAGGTGCTGAATGTTTACTAGTGCTAGGTGTAATTAATCCTTTTGTTAATAAATCATTGCATTCAGTTAGAAATTCTTGCACATCTATTTGTGAATATGGAATATGATTAGGAACATTTACTTCTTGTGTTGGATTTTTAAGTTTTATTTCTATCAATTTATCATTATGATTTTTAATGGGATCTAAAGGATTTTAACTACAGACTTGTTCTAACAATGTATCTATTTCGGATTGAATAGTCATATTATTTGAAAGATAAAATTGAAGAGAGTCTAGATGACAAACAATTTTTTATAATTGTTGATAATAACTTGTATGGTAAATTGGAATTTTTAAAATTAAAGATTTCTGATTAATAGCTTTTATTAAAGGGGTTCGTAAAGTAATAAAATGTAAGTATTGACAAAAAGGGTTATAAAGTTTTAGAAAATTATTTCCTAGGATTAAAGACAAGCCTGATTCTTATTGATAAATTGTTGGTATAGGAAATGTATATTTTTCTATTAAAACATTATTATAATAATTTACATACCATATTTCTTTAAAACTTCCATCTGCAATTCTTATTTGTAAAGGTTTTTCTAAATTTTTCCAATTTTGTAATAATTTTTTAGAAGCTATACAAATGGTTGCTCCTGTATCTATATAGGCATTTATTGTTTTATTCTGAATAGTCACTTGAATAAAGGTAGTGTTAAGATTTGCTTGAGGATTCTGAGCTTTTTGTAAAGACTCATAATGATAGATAGAAGAGATTGTAGAATCAGTATTATATTCAGACTCAATAGGTTCTAATCCATTTTCTAAAGCAGAGTTTAATATATTGATTTTTTCTTTGAATTTTATATTCTTTTTGTTTGGACATTCATTTGCATAATGTCCTTCTTCTTTACATAGCCAACATTTACAATTCTTATTTTTTGTGGACAATAGGTTCTTTTAGGTTTAAATTTTCTGTATTGCCTTTTTCTAAAATATTTTTTATAAGGTTTAAAAGGTCTCTGTTTATAATATCTTTTAGGATATTTTCTCCATTTATATTTTAGAAAAGTCTTATACTTTCGTTGTTTATGAGAGGGAGTTGGATATCCATATTGTTGAGGTACATTTGCATTTTTAGAACAACAAAGTTGAAGTTTATGATGTTTTAAAGTTTTTCTTAGTTGACTTTCTAAACACTGATCGGCTAAATATTGTTGAGCTGTAGAAATAGCTCCTCCTAAATTATGTGCTATTTTATTTTCACTGATTAATTTTTGAAACTTTTCTTCTACTTTCTGACTAAAAGGATATGGTAATTTTTGAATAAAAATATGAGTATAAGTTTCTTGTTCTGTTCTTGCTAAATTATAATAATATTTTTTAAATTCACAAATATATTGTCCTAAATAACAAAGATCATATATACGCATATTATTAAGATGATTTAACGTTGTTATTCTATCTGCATCAATTGCTTCTTGCTTATGATGACTATAATCTTTTCCTATAAATTCTCTAAATATTTCAATAGCTATAGCATGAAAAGTAGCACTATCGTTCAATGCTTCTATATAATGGGGAGTTCTTTTTATTGTTTCTTCATTATCTAATAAAAATTTTAATACTACATTAGTTTTATAGGTAGTAAAATTCCAAAGTGAATTTTTATTTACTATATCTCCAAAAGGTTTTTCTAGTTGTAATAATAGTTGTATTTTATTTACCCAATCTAAAATTAATTCTTCAGGGTTTGTAACACAATCAATATTTAATGTTGTATCGGATCCTGTTGATATATGTTTTGGTAAATATTCTATAAGATATTTTTTAATTTTTGATCCTTTTTTATAATAGCCTTGTCGATTTAAAAAGTCATCTGATGTCCACTGCCATGTATATGAATCTTCATCTTGATGATTCTTTTTTCTTTTATCTCCACTTACATGTTCTCTTTTTATATTTTCTCTAGCGATACTACTTTCTGGTTGTTCCACAAAAATTTCTTCATCTGATTCATAAGCATGAATAATTTCATCTTGATCAGTTATTTGATTAATTTGGTTTAATGTTAATTTTTGCATTAATTGAGTTATATCATTTAATTGATTTTGAATATTTCTTTCAACAGTTTCTAAAGATTCAATATTAAGAGCTGTATCTTCTAAAGAAGTGTTTTCCATGGTCTTCTATTAATAAGAGGGGCTTTTATTTTTTATTTTGGCTCTGATACCATTTCTATTTTTGCTTCTAATTTTTCTAGTTTTTGATTTTGTTCTTTTGTTTCTATTATTAATTCATTTATGAGATTGATTAAATTGGATTGTTTTTTATTTATATTTTGCAGTTGATATTCTAAATGTTTCGTATATTCTTTTAGTTCATATATTTCTTGACTAATACTCATAATGTTTGTTTCAGATAAGTGGTTAAATCTGAAAGCTGAGCTTGCATTAAATCTAATTTTTTGGAAGTATCTAAAGTAGAATGAAAGATAGTTGGATCAGTGATAGCTATTGGAGATTCTTCAACCTTTTTCTTTTCTATATATTTATCTATCCTTGAGGATTGAGTTCGTCTAAAAAGTGAGGATGGATTAGAAGTGGATGCACTATTAGAAAAAGAATGTCTAGAAATAATAAGGTATTGAATAGGGGGTAAAGTTCTAATTTTTGTTCTAAAATTTGTTCCTACTTTTGCTACATCATTAAATAATTGGTCAATATATATTTTATCAGTATTTTTAAATTCTAT
>JAOTAY010021445.1:0-10652 GCA_025629805.1 Erythroxylum baracoense | reverse complement strand
AAATGCATGAGCATGAGATATGTCTGTCCTAACTTCTCTAATTGGTCTCCTCGTAGACCCGTTTCCCTGATCCGACCCGTTAGGTGGGAACGGGATGTTACACCCTCAACTGCTTGATCTGAGATCCCACGATCTTGATCGTCTCCTCAATATAGCTTAAGTTACTAGCAACTTCTATCTCTTGAGCCGGTATCATATGTGTCAGATTTGATCGGTATCTTCAGAGTATACTCATTTGAAACACATTATGTAATTGAGACATCTCATTCGGCAAAGCTAACTTGTATTCCAAAGGTCCTATTCTCTTAATAATCTCGTAGGGACCAATGTACCTGGGACTCAACTTGCCCTTTTTACTGATTCTCAAAACTCTTCTCCAAGGTGACACTCTCAGAAATACTCTGTCTCCTACACTGTATTCTATATCCCTTCAATGTTGATCCATATAACTCTTCTATCTATTTTGAGCTGCTTTAATTTAGCTTCGGATCAAGTTCACCTTGTCCACAATGTCTTGTATCAATTCTAGGCCGTCAACCATTCTCAAGCCCTCTTTATCACAATATAGATGCGATCAACACTTTTTACCATACAATGCCTTATACAGTGCCATTTTGATACTACTATGATAGTGGTTGTTATAAGCAAACTCTATCAGTGCTATATACTGATCCCAAGCTCCTTAAAACTCCAATACACAATCTCTGAGCATATCCTCAACAGTCTTGATTGTTCTCCCAATCTGTCCATCTGTTTGAGGATGAAATGCAGTACTGAAGTTAAACTTAGTACCCATAACAGACTGCAAGCTCTTCCAAAATCTTGAAGTGAATATGGGATCCCTGTCTAATATAATAGACACTGGAACCCCATGCTGTCTAACCACCTCATTCACTTATCTCCGGGCTATCTAATCTAGTGAGTTATTCTCTCTCGTTGGTAAGAAATGGGCCAACTTAATCAATTGGTCCACTACAATCCATATAGCATCATTCTGCCTCGGAGTCTTAGGCAATCCCATAATGAAGTCCATGGTGATTTGTTCCCATTTCCACTCTGGAATAGGCAACGAATGTAGCTTCCTAACTAGAGCCTGATGCTCAGCCTTAGCCTACTGGCATGCTATACACTTAGAAATATAATCCGCCACTTGCTTCTTCATTCCAGGCTACCAAAATTGCTGCTTCAGCGTTTTATACATCTTGGTAGTACCAGGATGCATAGCATAGGCGGCCATATAAGCGTCCTTTAGAATTCCTTTCCTCAGTTCATCAACATTAGGCATACACAACCTCTGTTTCAAACACAATGTCTCATCCCTCAACTCAAACTCAGAATCCAGACTCATCTTCACTTTCTCTATAAGCTTCACCATATTAGGATTTTTCCTCCGAATTTTTCTAATTTTATCACGCAACATCAGCCTCAGCTTCAACGTAGCAATTAATGCATCATCTTGCTCTAGATTCAATTCCACATTCAGAGCTCTCAAATGAATTAAGTTTGGTAACCTCGATAACTGAATCTGAGCTATATTAGTATTAGAATTTCTACTTAAAGCATCAGCTACCATATTAGCTTTCCCCGGATGATATTTAATTGTGCAATCATAATCCTTCAACAACTCAATCCATCATCTTTGTCTCATGTTCAACTCTTTCTGACTTAGCAGATATCTCAAACTCTTATGATCGGTATAAATTTGAATGTCTCTCTATATAGATAATGTCTCTATATCTTTGGAGTAAAGACAACTGTAGCAAGCTCTAAATCATATAGTAAATAGTTAATCTTATGAGACCTTAATTGTCTCGATACATAGGCGATTACCTTGCCATACTGCATCAACATACATCCCAATCCTTAATGCAAAGCATCACTATATACCACATATCCTTCGGTCCCCGATGGAATAGTCAACACCGATGTCGTAGTCAACCGATGCTTCATCTCCTCAAAGATCTTCTAACATTCCTATTTCTATCTGAATGCTACATTCTTCCTCAGAAGTTTTGTCAGACACATTCCTCGTAGCTTCCCAATTCATCACTATCTTTATTTTCCTTTGATCCACTTGTATGCCTTCTCCAGTCACTATATGCCCCAAAAACACTACTTGATCCAGCCAAAATTCACACTTATTAAATTTGACATACAGTTGTTTCTCCCTTATAATCTGTAATATTACTCTCAAATGTTTGACATGCTCTTCTTTATTCTTTGAATACACTATAAACACTATTACAAACCTATCCAAGTATGGCTGAAACACCTTATTCATCAAGGCCATAAATGCAGCTAGGGTATTAGTTAAACCAAACGGCATTATTAAAAACTTGAAGTGCCTATACCTGCTCCTGAATGCTCTTTTTGGTACATCATCCTATACTATTTCAACTGATAGTACTCCGATCTCAAATACAGGTTAGTGAATGCTTGAGCTCCCTGTAACTGATCAAGAAAATCATTAATTCTAGGCAACGGATACTTTTTCTTCACTGTCACCCGATTCAGTTGCCTATAATCGATGCATAATCTCAAAGTCCCATCTTTCTTCTTTAGAAACAAAACTGGAGCTGCCCAAGGCGAAACACTGGGTCTAATAGAACCTTTTCTAGTAACTCCTGTAAGTGAGCCTTCAACTCCCTTAGTTCCTTAGGTGCCATCCTATATGGAGGAATGGATATAGGAGTAGCACCCGGAACTAAATCAATTGTAAACTCTATCTCCCAATTCAGAGGTAAACCAGATAGCTCGATGGGAAACACATTTAGGAATTCCCTAACCATGGGAATGTCCTACATATTCTGTTCAGCTCTAGTATCAATGACATGGGCCAAATAAGCCTCACATCCACCTTACATCATCCTTATTGCACTTAGAAATGATATAAACCTGCCTGGCATTACTTGACTAATTCCTCTGAAAACTGGTCTTGGCTGGCTAGGAGATTTTATTACTACCTCCTTGGTATAGCAGTTCATGATAGCCCTATGAGCAATGAGCTAATCCATGCCTAAGATAATATCTATCTTTCTCAGCTGTAGTACAATCAAGTCTGCCTCCAGTTCTGCTTAATCAATCCAAATCAAGCATCTCTTGAAGACCTCCCTTATCACTGTAGTACTACCTATTGGTGTACTCACCTTTAATCCATATTGTAATAACTCTCTATCACAATGTAGCCTGGATGCCAGATGTAGAGCGATGAATGAATGCATAGATCCTGGATCTAGCAATGCAAATGCTTCATGATCATAATAAGTAGTGCACCTGTAACAACATCCGGAGAGTTTTGTGCCTCCTGTCTAGTCATGGCGTAGACTCGGGCCTGAGACTGCGGTCATCTACTTCGCACCTCAGTCTTGACAGAAGGACTCCCAAAGCTCACTCTACCTCTACCATAGCCTCTCTGTCTAGTCCCACTGCTTCTACTCTACTGGATTGTAGCTTCACTCATAGATCTCTCACTCATACCAGATTGAGTTCCCGTAGCAGCAGGACAATCTCTAATCTGGTGGTCAAAGGAGTCGCATCTAAGACAAGCTCTAGAAAATCTCCAACACTCACCACCGTGCCTCTTCCTACAGTGCTCACATGGGGGTAACTGACTCTACGTTGTACCTCTTCCACTGCCAGACTGTACAAAACCACCGCTCTGTCTAAATCCCGACTGTCTTGATCTAGCAGGTGGTCTGAAAGCTCGGTTCTGATGCTTACTGAATCTTCGGCCAGAACCATTCTAAATCTCACTGGACCTCTTCATTCTAGATCCTTGCTCAGACTCTACTTGTGTCTCTCAGTAGCTGCTCAATTCTGATCGAAGTAACTCTCAACTTAGTGAAACTACCCAAGTTGGAGATCGCTAGTCTTGTCCTGATCTCCATGTTTAGCCCATCTTTGAATATCCTACACTTATCTTCTTTGGTAGGAATCAAAGTAGTAGCATACCCTATCAACTAATTAAACCAGATCTCATATTCTGCCACTGACATCCTACCCTGCTTCAAATCCAAAAACTCTTTCATCTTTCTGTCCAAGTAGATCTTGGGCATGTAGTTCTCCTAGAAGCCTTATGAAGTCGTCCCACTTCAGGTTGCAAGGCCTGGTGGTACTGCTTGGGACAGTCTTCCACCACTGGTAAGCTGGGCATACATAGTCGAACTTCTTATCTGGCTCGTAGTCCATCTGATTGAAAACTCTCTCCGTCCTTTCTAGCCATCCCTCGGTCTCTGTAAGGTCTGTACTTTTGTAGACGTCCACAGCCCCTTGTTTCCGCAGCTTATCATACCTCCTCTCCCTTCTCTTGGGAACTATAAGAGGCATCTCCTCTGTTCGAGGTACTGAAGACTCCCTACTAGCTCCTCCTGATCCTAGGTCAGCTGATTGCACCATATGTTCACCTATGGTGGATGACCTATAATAAATAAGAACTTCAATCATTATCCACATTTCTTGCGATATTTCATGCTTAACATTCCTATATTTCCCTATGGATGCCAAACCTCTATATAATCAAATTTACAAACAAATATACCTGGATTGTCAATGAATGCATGTACAATCATTTTAATATGCAAAAGTTCAATAATCACGTGTATGTGCATGTCATATTATGCATGAGCATAAAATGCATTTTCTAATCTCTCAATAATCTCTCATATTTACTATTCAAGTCTTAACATGGGTAACGGGATGTTACATAAATAGTAGTATGAGTACTGGGAAGAAATATCTTAAGAAACCATTATCAATAGAAGAAATATCTTAATAAGACATTATAATTTAGGAAAACTTGGAAAATGGGGAAAAAAGAGAGGAAAATAAATAGGTCAAGAATATGGCTTGATACAATATATAGATTGAAATAATGGATTGATTTAATGAATAGAGATGAGGTATATATATAATTATAAGATGAAATTGTGTGGGAAATTAAATATTCTTAATTTATATAGTGATTTTGATGTATAATTTTTGTCATTAAAATTATTTACAAAATATGAATAAGAAAATAATTAAATGATTATAATTAAATAATTAATAAAATTCTTTATTCATATATCATTTGTTACATATTTTTATTATAAACAAACTTTTAAAATGTAGAATGTATATAATTAGGTCCAAATTTTAATGTAAGTCATCTAATAATCAATAAATTAGTGCATAAAATTCAAAAATGACTTGTCCACAACATGATGATAGCTATAAACCCATTAGAGGACTTCAAACAAAAAAACAAAAATAATTTACCTAAAGGATATACTTATAGATAAAATTTAAAGCAACTTTTCACACTTTATTACCTATCTCTTAATTATTGCATTTTGTAATGCATGCAATATCAATCCATTACATCATTAGATAATCAAATACATCTTGATATAACATAACGCTGCATCATATGGAGTTAATCTTAAGTAAAAACGTAAACTTCAAAGACAAAAACACTTTTTCAGTGTTTTTGTCTTTGAAGTTTACGTTTTTACAAAAACACGTTTATAATGACATTTAATAGGGGAGTGAATTATGTGTTGATAACTTTTTAAAAAAATATTTACTAACTTGGTATGTTAACGAGTGCAATTTATAGAAGACAAATATAATATATAAAATAATAAATTTCAACAAAACACTTAACTTATGATGTAAAAGAGTAAAGGATGAGAAATGCAAACCAATATATAGTGATTCGGTAAATATCCTTTGCCTATAACAACTTCCAAGACTCTCTTAAAATTTCACTATAATTCTTTTTTAAGACAAAAAAATAACATTTTTATAATCTTTTCTCGACAATGAGTTACCCTTATACAATCTTCCTTAACAATGAAGAGGATTGTTAATGCCGCATGGAACATCCCCAAGTCCAATAAACAAATATGAGACAATGAATGCTCAAATGCTTGGTAAATTCTTAGAAATGTGTAAATAAGAAATCCGAATGCTTTTTATATGTAAGAACTATTAAGAAAATATGTATTTATAGGTTTTTAGGACCTAATAACTATTAGAGTTAAGCACTAGCCATTACAATAGTTAGTTCCCGCACACTAGTTGACCAGTAGGTCATAGTAATAAGATAATGTGCATTTAAGTAACAATATCTATTAACTGTTGTGTATTTATCAATTATAGTTGTAGATTGCATCATGTTTTAGTGGGTAGTTTTGGTATGTGTTTAGTTGTTAATTTGATTATTTAGTGTGTGTTTAGGTTAAAATTGTGTTAGTTTGTTAGATATTTGTGTTTTAAGTGTTTTATAGGGTAGAGCATACTTTTGAGCTACAATGTTGTGTATTTGAGGTGCCTTGATGATTTGTTAGTGTTTTAGGACTAATATCGAAGAATGGAGGAGTTTAGGAGGAGACTCGAACCAAAGTAGAGGCCTACGATAATGGCCAGTAAGCCACAATGATGACAGAAACAAGTGTAAGGAGCCAAGATCGGGGCCCTGTTTTCCACGATCTTGATAGAAGGCAACACTCTAAGCCACTATTGTGGCTTACATGATAGAAACATGGATAGACGTCACAACCTGAGTTTTCGAGGGACTTTTCAGATCTTTCGTACCCAAAAAAAAGCCCTAGGATTGCTCAAATTAGAAATGGCTATAAACGACATTATGATGAAACCCTAAAGGAACCTCATTTTTGCCACTTTTGGAAAACCCTCAAGGAGAGAGAAAGAAGTGAGAGAGAGAAGAAGAGAAAGAGGAGAAAAGAGTGGGTTTTACGACTATTGCTCTCCCGAGGTGAACGGATCCCCATTCTATTTTATATTTCTTTCATCTTGTTGTTCTTTTCTTGAATATGAAGACGAATATAAATATATGTATGGATTTGGGTTTGATTAAGACGTTTTAACTTTCCTTTAGGATTTGACCTTGATTCAATGATAATTTAGTTATTATTATGTTATTGTGATTGGGTCTTGTGATTGATTGTGGTATTTACATATTTCAGTAATAAATCGAGAGGGTGAATTGGATAAAAATGATTAGATTGGGTTAATGACAGTTAGGTGATCTAATTGACCATGGAATCAATCTAGTCAGTTATTATATGGAGAGAGATCCCGTGTGAGACCCGATTGTTTATTAAAGGGCTTAAGATCTAATTAGAATTGTGGATCCTTTATTAATTGAGAGATCGCAAATTTCACAATTTAATTAGAGTTAATGAATTAGGGTGCGTGATTATAACTCGAGAGAGAGTGATCCCCCCTTTAATAGTTTAAAACCGATACTCCGTTAACACATAAATGGCTAGGTTAGTATTAACGATAGGCAGAATCCCCTCTCTCATAATTTGGTAAATTTCCTTGATTGATTTCCGTTGTGAATTTTGTGTTGCTCAATTTTAATTCCTTATGTGTTAAATACTTGAATTACATTTCTGTTAATCAAATTCTCGTGTTTAATTTCATGTTCAATTTTATTTTCATTTTAATAAATTTTCTAGGCCTAGATTAGTTCACCCTCCTTATGGGATCGACCCTTCACTTACTACAAATCACGACCTGTGCACTTGTGGTATTTGACTGCTAAAAATTGTAAGCTTGCAAATCGCTATGGACAGTTAACCACTAAGACATATTTATCAACCATTGTGACTACTAAAGGGAAATTGGTTTATCACATCACTATATTGGTCAATCAATATGTTAACGAAGAGCCCTGTTATATGTTTAGCTTGCATTAGTTGACCACTAATCTATATTGATTGAAAAATCCCCCCAAAATCATGATTATGAAAAGTTCAAATACCCAAACTTAATTTGTTTAATGTATTTGTAGTTAAAAACTAAATTTGAAGTGTCCCTTAAAGAGTGTTTAAAAGATTAAAAGTTTTTCTTTAAATAAAAGCTTTAATACCTCTTAGAGAATGAAGAGATAATAAATGCTTCATTAATTGTATAATTATTCCATAATACTTAACGATTAATGACATGAAATTGCTTAAGATACTCACTTTGACTCATAAGTGATTTAAGGCATAATTCGGAAGCAAAGAAGTTAAGGTTAGTCAAAAGCACTACATTTGGGCCATTTTTTGAAGAATAACACTAACTTGTTTTCATGGAGCAAGAAGAAGAAGATTAGAGCAAGAATAATACAAGAAGAAGAAAAGAAAATGCCAAGAAAGATGAGATATATGTTGGAAATACAAAGAACATGAAGAATGAAGAGAATAAAAACCACTAACAACTTATTGGAATTTTGTCACAGCTGTGAGTAAAGTCTAATTTGTAATAGCCATGGATTACAAGATGAAGACACCTTAGGCTACCAAAAGACTCAGTTGTCTCATGCATTTATAGAATAAAAAAAGGTGAAGAATCAACAATGACTGGGGAGGGCTGGCGAGTAAAAAAATGGTGGACGACTACAATTGAAGGGCTAGAAAGCCTCACTCGTTCACGGCTACATGGATTGTATGGGACTGCATATATATCATATGAGTTATGATGTGAAGAGGTGTACATTTACCAGCTACCATTCCATGTTTAATGTATAAAGAAGAGATATTGTGTGACGTGAAGAGGGGATTAGAAAAGAAAACTCACAATGTGCCAAATTATTGCACAGTTGTGAGTTATGGAATATAAATGCATGGGTGTGAGTCACTCTCATACCCATGCATTGTTAAGTCATAGGTGTGACACAAAGTCACACCAGTGACAGCCCTATGCACCATTATGACACATTGATAGCTTACACCAAACCCTACTTTTTGCTATAATTTTTTTGTTTTAGTGACGACAAAACTTATGAAAGTTTTGGTGTGTTTCAGCTGGGTAAAAGTTCAAAAGCTTCAGGAGAGTGTGAAGAGGGAGGTAAGCTCTCCACCGTGAGAAGACTTATGGAGAGGTAGCTTTTTGATACCAGTTCGAAGGTGACTTTGACGCTGAGAACCGGATTAAGTGTATTTGTCCTTCTATTTGTCGTTTTCTCTCTCTCTCTTTAGAAATTGATTACATGGATTTAGGTATTGTGAAAAGATGATTTTAATGAGTTTATTGGATCATTTTATTACAAACCCATTGCTAGAATATTCAATATAATCCGTAATTATTATGTTATAATTCATTTGTAGTAACTAATGATTCGTAATCATTAGGGATAACATAACCTAGGTTAAATGACGCATCGTAACTGGTTATTACCTTGATTAATCAGTTTTTCTAATTTATAATGCTACTATCCAATTGAATATAGAGATTGTATCCTAGGTTATTCGGTAGTTAGGTATAATTAACGATCATATCTTAGTTAAACAATACCTAAGGGAAAAACCAAGTTAATAGATTAACCTAAGATTAATAGTTTCTAAAAGAGGTTTGAGAACAAAAAATCTTTGAAATATGTTAATTATGGTATAGGCCGATAACCAAAGAACTAGGTCCCTAACGAATTCACCACTTTCATCATTTTTCGTATGTTTTCTTCAATTTACTTTTGTTAGTTTAGTTTCATTTTATTTTCTTATTTTAAGCCAAACTAAACCGCCTAAAACCTAGATACTATTTAATTTCATTTCAAAAACTAATCGAACACTCTTTGTGTGATCGACCTAGACTCACCACTGCTATAGTAGTAGGTCTAGTTTATTTTGGCGTAGTGTTACGATGCACTACATGTCAAAAGACCGCTGTAATAAATTAAGATGAAATATTTATGAATGGTGAGCCTTTAAGATTCTTAAAGTGACTAAATGATATTACAACTAACATTACAAAATATAGAGTGGCCTTGATGTGCTTTGATCTTCACTCTAAACACTGCTTACTTCAACTTTTCTTTATCATCTAAATGAACTATCTTCGTAAGTTATGGCTACATCTTCTTCATATATCACTTCTCATGAAAATAATAAACTCATAGGAGTTTTATTTTTTTTTAAAATTATCAAAACATCATTTGTAATCTCTCTTAGTTCAACAATCTATTGCTTTTTGATGATTACAAAATACTTGTCATATTAGAGAGTAATAATAAAATTAAGTAAACAAACAAGATAATGATTATATTTATTTTAATTTATGCATAAAATATAATTCAATATCAAGAAAAAAATATTTAATTTAAAAAGAAATATTCACATATGTAAATTACTTAAATATAACATAAATTTACTCAAGTATAAAATATATATAAATTATGAGAAAAATCACTTCCTGTAAGTGTTGTCAATACGCGTTAATCTAATATCACTAATCTTTCTCTCCTTTTTGGAATCATAAGAAAAGAAATCAATTATCTAAGTAAAGTAAATTTTCATGAAATATATTAAGTTAAAAATCTTTCACCCAGGCTGCTGCTCGTAGTGTACTATACCCACTATGTCATCACCTGGTGTAGAGCCTCCCTCGGCATCGGTGGCAAACCCAGTTATGTTACCACCGGTGGTGCTTCAGTGTGAAGCTGCGTATAAGCTGAATAGCTAGCAATTGCTGTTTCTTGATGATTGTAAAACGTATCTACTTGTTTTATGCTCAAAAATCTTAAGTGAACGGGTCGTGACTTGTAGTTAGAAAGAGCAGATATCGATCCCACAGGGATTGATGCCCAGACACCACTTAATTTAGAAAAGAATTTGTTTAAGAAATAAAATTGTTTAATGCAATTAATCTAGAAAATTAAATTA
>JAOTAY010021444.1:0-10655 GCA_025629805.1 Erythroxylum baracoense | reverse complement strand
TGCTTTTCTGTTGCTTTTAGCACTTTCAATTCTCATATCTGATTATCAATTGATTTACTTTTCTGCAGTAGTTGTTAAGTTTGTGACTTAGCTACCATTAGACTTAGGACTAGTTCCCTTCCTCCTGGCATTGACACCTTAGGTACTACGTGAACAACCGTGCACTTGCGGTAATTACCAAAGTTAAAAATATTGAAACTTAGAGCCTGTAACCTTGAGCGAACAAGTTTTTGACACCATTATCGGGGAAGGCAATTTAGTTATTTAGTTTAAGGCTTTTCCACTAATAAAAAAATTGGGGCGAAAAGTAAAGACACATCGAGGCATCTTAGAATGGGATATCTGAAGAGTTGAATGATGAACAATGATGGAAGATAGCTATTATAGGGAGCAAGAAAATTTTAAGAATTATAATGAGTCGCAGTATGGTTGGAGAAATAACTACCCTTATTAGACCATTTACACTTCAGGGTGGTAGAACCACCCAGATTTCTATTGGTCCAATAACGCAAGTACTCACATTGGACACTAAGATCTAATTGAATTTCAATATGACGAATCCAGTTCATGGGATTCTAAATTGGACAAGATCTTAGATAAGCTCTCAATATGGAAGAAGGGCAGAAGAGACTAGAAGAGCAAATTGATCAAGTGATGGAAAATCATGCCACTTCTATTCATAACTTGGAGATTCAAGTAAGGCAGCTTTGCCATAAATTTTGTAAGAGAAGTGTGGAAGACATTTTGAGAAAAATAGAATTACAACAACTAAAGCAATACAAGGCTGTCACACTTAGGAATGGGGTAAAGCTAGAAGAACTAGAGAAATACCTTGCTGAACCCCAATTCATTGGCAATTAAATTATGATGGAAGTGTACGAGGAAAAGAATTCCAACCCTCTATTATTCACCAGTCCTGGATATACCACATGTGAAAATAAAAAATTCTTGGGTAAATTCCCATGCAAAGAACCCTATCTTTTGGATTGATCATGATGAAGAGATGCTCCACATAAATGATGTATTTAAGAATTTGAAGGTTAGTTGCTCATTAAGGATAATGGATGTGTTTGAATCTTATGATGAATAAGAGGACGATGAACAAACGACAGCAGACATTGAGTTTGAAGAAGTGATAAAGGTCTCTATTCATGAAGCGGAAGAAGCAAAGGAGACGAAAGTGATGAAAGAAGAAGGAGAGCAATTGACCTTCGTATAGGATAAACTGTTAGATTCGATGGAAGATACAGAGAGTTTTGTTATTCCCTATTTTGTTGACAATCTATTTGTCAAAAGGACATTACTGAAATTGATTACTTTTCATAATTTGATCAATATTGTCCTTTAATCATCTAACAATTTGTAGCTTACTCACGGGCTAAAAAATTGATGTTGAATGAAAATGGTGGAAGCTGGCCACTCATAATTGATCCTGGCTGAGTTTTAAATGATGAAGGTCAAGCGAATGACCATAAATTAGCACGTTTAGTACCAGGTTTAAATTGTTGTGTAGTTAAGTTTGTTTTAAATTCTTAAATAAGTCGTGAATAATTTAGAATGGTTTGGAGTGCTAATTCTTTTGTTCTCCTGACTCACTTATAAGATAAGGAAACATTTTCAATGTCAAGCCCCTAGACGTATATATTTTGCATGTTAATGATTTGACATAATTTGAATGGGTGTGTCCAAGATTAAATTTAGTTCATGGAGATTATAGCCGTTGTCACATTATTACATAGTGTGTTTGTTTTGTTAGATGTTGTTGTTTTGCTTGCTTGAGGACAAGCAAACGTGTAAGTGTATGGGATGTTGATAGTAGTGTTTTGTATGATATTTTAGGGTTTAATTTGTTATTCATTTTATGTTAAATTGAGTGTTGAGTATGCGTTTAGGGTTTAATTAGATTAGTTTTTATGTTTAAGCATTTTTATAGGTTAGTTTGAATCTTTGAGCTTAAATTGTATATTTTTGAGGTACCTTGACGTGTGTGCTAGTGTTGCAGGTAAACAAGGAAGAACGGTGAACATCTGAAGAGTATTGGGCCAAAAGACACATGCCACGATCGTGCATAGTGTCGACGATCGTGTCAAAAGAGGAAGAGTCAGAGGTAGCCAAGCCACGATCATGCACCAGTAGCCACGATTGTGACAGAGACCATCAATTCAGGCCACGATCATGCACTACGTTGGGCTGACAGAAAAACTCAAGTTTTGGAAAAAATTTTGGACTGTTTCGACCCAAACTTTGACCTAGAGCCTCGAAGATATAAATAGAATATGATGTGACAGCCAACAGAATGGAGGAGAGAGAGCCAAGAGTTTATCAAATAAGTTTCCGTTCTGCCGAGTCCAAGAGAAAACCTAGGGTGACATCGAGAGATTGAGGAAGAGAGACACTGTGAAGAGCTTGACGTGAAGTACTTCTCTGAACAGGAGGTTTCCTGCTGTCGCCGTCCCGAATTCTGTTCCCTACAGTATTTCCATTATTTCAATTTTATTTATGTACAGAATTGAAATAGGTGTCGAGACTTGTTTGGTTAAATGTTGAGTTGATGTCTAAACTCACCTGTAAATTTGAATTTTGATATTAATGGAGTTTACTCGATTGTGTTTTTATTTATTGGATTGTAATTTAAGTTCTGTTCTTAATAACTTAGTGATAGACTAAAAGGGTGAGCTAAGTGAAAATAATTAATTTGGGCTAGTGAGCGTTAGGCGAATTGATAGGTAAAGGATTAAATCAAACCAGTAGAATCGTGTAATGAGAGATCGAGCATAGGTTCCCAGTAGGTTAGTAGACAACTTTAGATCTAATTTAGTTTTTGGGTCGATTGCGACTCGAGAGATCGGAATTCCCATAAATTGAATTAGGGTTTATCAATTATGGTTAAGAATTATAACTCGAGAGAGAGTAACCCTAGGGCTGTCTAGGCCCATTGAGTCAATAACTGCATAATTGGTTGAGTTTCTTTAATTTTGAATTAAAATCCCCTTTCTCTCACTTAGTGATTTCTATGTTGATTTTGGATTTGGTTGTGTGATTGCTTTTCTGTTGCTTTTAGCACTTTCAATTCTCATATTCGATTATGAATTGATTTACTTTTCTATGGTAGTTGTTAGGTTTGTGACTTAGTTGCCATTAGGCTTAGGACTAGTTCCCTTCCTCGTGGGATCGACATCTTAGGTACTACGCGAACGATCCGTGCACTTGTGGTAATTACCAAGGTTAAAAATATTGAAACTTAGAGCATGTAACCTTAAGCGAACAAAGATCATAAAAATTGGGTAATAAATGAATTAATCCAGATTTTAATTCAAAGGTAACATGTTCAGCAAAATTAGGAAATGTAATGCACAGGGGTCTTTGGGTTAAGTTTGATGCAGCCAATTCTCACAACGTTCTCGGATTTGCTATAATTGCTTCAAATTCAAGTTCTAGCTCTACTTTTGAAGATGTTCTTGCTTCTCTTCTTAACCTCTATAGTGCTCTCTCTATCTCCGGATCAAGTTGATCAATTTCTCTACGAGAAAATCTAGTCACTACTATACACCAAGACTTACAAACCTTTGAAAGCTAACAAATAATCAAAAAGAAACAAATATATTCACAAAACATCATTTAAAACAAAATACAAAAATTAAACTACCACCCTCCCTGTCAACGATGCTAAAATTTGACAGCACGTGTTGAGTGCACTACAAAATTTACCTGACTCTGCACACTAAAATTTGTAGTTATGATGAGTTGGGATTGAATCTACAAGAAATGTTCAGTTAATTTTCATATCAAAAATTAATTGATGCAAGGAAAATATAAAAGGGGGTTTAGGTTTTCAAACAATTTAGAAATTAAAGAAAAAGTAAACTATCAAAACAAATTAAAACACACAATTGAAAATGAGAAAAGTGCTTAATATAAGTAAGGTCCAGTTCTAGGGTCAATCTCGGCCTAAACATGATCAATCATATTCCATCAACCTAACATCTTTATAACTCTCTTCGGACTATTGATCTGAGAGTAATAGAATGCTCTACTAATCCTAGTTTTCCCTTAGGTCATGCTTAATCAAAATATGATCTTCAATTAAACCTAACTACCGAATAACCTAGAATATGATATTTAGATTCATTTTGGTAGCTGCATTATGAATTGGAAAACGATTAATGTCGGCAGTAACCTCACACATTCAAATTATCTAACCTAAGTTATGTTGTTCCTAACGATTAATGATCATTAGATTCTACTCACAAACATCATAAGTAACGATTACAAATTACATTTAATGTTTTAGCAATAGGTTCAAAATAAAACAATCAAAATAACATTTTAAGATCATTCATCTTAAAACATATTCAAATCAACACCAACAACATAACAATCTGAAAAGAAATTACATCCTTAAAGTGATAAAAATAGCTTAACTGTGACTAGATGTCGATATTCCCGTTGAACCAATGTCAGGAATCTAGCCTTTCATCTCCATTTGTATGCTCCAAGTGTGAGTCATCTTCTCCATTTCGGTGGTGAAAAAAAGGAACACCTAGTCCTCTCTCTATTCCATGGTACTTTCCCCCTTTGATATTATTTATTGATGGGACAAATTAACATTTGTCCACCATTACTATTCATGCACCTCACTCCTTTCTTCCTCGATTTTGCCACTCTTCTTATCTCTTCATGGCTATCCTCTCTTCTTTGTTTCTTCCACTCTTTCACTGTAGCATGATGGGACAAATTAACATGGGAGTTTTTGTTTCATTTACCTGTTCACGTAGCTTCTCTACTGCAAGCTTTCTCCTTCGCGCAACTCCCACGCAAATCACACAACTCCTATTCTACTTCATCTCCCACGCTATTTCTAGCCCCATGAAGTTGCAGCTCTCCTACAATTCACTTAGTTCACGCTACTCTTGTGATCTTCTAATGTTTCAATTTTTGACTATTCACTTGTTTCAGCTCTACTTCACGCTGCTTTGATGTTCTTTTCTTGTTTCAGCTATTAGTTGCTCACTTGTTTAGCATCTATCTTCTTTTCCACTCACAAGCTTTCGATTGCTCCTCCCTTTCAGGCAACTCCTTCGGTTTCTCCTCTCTTTCACACCTCCTAGCTAAGATACAACTTAAATGAAGCAGCCTCGTCACGTTTTCTTCACTCTCCAGCTTCGGTTCTCCTCCTCTCTTTCAGCTGTCCCTCGTTGTTTTCATCTCTCTTTTATCCCCTCCATAAAAATTAGCTGACACTTCTACACTCCTCACCTTTCTTATTTCATCGCCAGCCCCTTGGAGGTATCAGCTAGGTCTTTCCAATAATAATCATGTTGGATAGGTGTAGTGTGGTGTTACCCTCCAGTTGTCCCAAAAAGAAAAAAACCTTTCTTTCGTCTAAAATGTAGCAAAATGGACAGCTAGCTTTCTCCACTCCTCTTCACTCTTAACTAACCATTGCACCCCTAGAGTAGCACTCCTTCTGTCTCTTTCAGTTGTTCCATATCTAGCCCCCTTTTATCTCACATAACATGTCTTCTTTATACTTTGCATGGCTATGAAGTTTTTTGGATGGTAGTGAGTCATATTGACAACATTTTCTTCATGTTCCACAAATCAATAGAGTATAGAAGTAGAGAAGATGGCTTCAATGGATATATTTTCAGCTGACTTTAGCTCTTTTACTTTCGAAATGTACCTAAGATCAATAATGAGCTAAAATGAGTATCTTAAGTATTTATAAGGCATTAATCACTAAGTGTAGAAGATAAAATAGATCAACATTGAACATATATCATAAGCCTATATATGATGATTTGAAAAATTGCTTCAATAACATTGAAGTAACTTAGTGGGGGTAACATCTATTTTTAGAGTGATAAGCATAAGGATAATGCCTTTTTGAAACAGAAGTTGAGCGGGGGCTTTTCCAACCTTTCCTCATTGTAGGAGTTTCCTAATTCAAGTGCCTTCTTTCTTAATCCTTGTATTTCTGATCACTGTCCAGTAATTGTGCATTTTGATTCAGTGTATCATCATATAAAACATCCATTTTGATTTAACAACATCTTAATTAATCTTCCAAGTTCCAAAGATGCTATTAAGAGAGGTCTCACCATTCATATTATTGGTACAAAAAAAATCCAATGCTAAAAAACTTCATCATCTCTTAAAAGTAGCTAAATTAACTCTTAAAAAGTTGAAAATGATAAGATATTAACCCGACCAACATGACTTTCTAAAAAGTAGAAGAAGCAAGCCTCGAATAACTAAAATTAAGATGTTGTCTTTAATTATTCACTCTAAAAAAAGGACTAAGAATTAAATGGATACAAGATAGTGATATGACCATTTCACTTTTTCATAGATTTATGTTATCAAGGAAGGCATCCAATAGGATAGTAACTATGGATTTAAATAAAGCTATGCATTATACTTTGTCTCAATTCATATCTAAAGCAGAAAACTAGTTCACTTGAACCTTAGGTTTTTGCTCTCCAGTTTCATCCTCAATTAGACTTACAGAAGAAATTGTCTAGAACAAACTGATTTTAATTGAAATGGAAGCTCTTTCATTACCTATCTCAATAATTGAGATTAAAAATGCCATCAAATCTCTAGATTAATGTAAAGAACCTAGTCTTGACGGTTTTAAAGTCTTCTTTTTCACTAAAAAATAGTGCATCGTAAGGAAAACAACAGTTGAAGCTATTTAAGCCTTTCTAATAAAAGAAAACTCCTCAGAGATCTTAATGACACCTTCATCAATCTTGATTCCTAAAGGTTAGGAATACCACTCTCCCTAGTCTCATTAATCCTACTCAATGTGCATATCTTAAGAGACACATGGGTGATAGAATTGCTTTACACCAAAAATTATTTAAGTAATATGACAAGAGAATCAATTGTAAAAATTGGGCTTTCAAATTTAATTTTGAGAAAGCTTATGAAACTATCGATTGGAGTTTTACCTTAAACACATTAACGGGCTTTTAGTTTTGTAGAAATTTTCATTAAATGGGTGTCTTAATATATCACTTTAGTTTTTTTTATAAAATTCTTATTAATAGATAGCCTTCCACAAGTATTCTTATAGCTACATGCATCAAATAAGGGGATCATATTTCCCCTTATTAATTTTCTTTGGTATTTGAAGTTCTTACCAGACTCTTTAAAAGAACCATCATTAGGAATTCAAGCTTCAAGTTTCATTCCAAATGTAAAAACTAAACATTGTTATCCTTAGCTTTGTTAACGATGTTTTCATCTTTCTTAAAGTAGATATCAAATCAGTCACTATAATATCTAAAAAATGTAAGATGTTTAAGAAGATCTCTAAACTAGTTATCAATGATAAAAATTCCAGCCACTTTATCTTTATAAGTACTACTAACCTTTCTACAAGGATCTTTTCTATCACAAACTTTAAGGAATCACATCTTCATCTTAGGTATCTTGGTGTTAGAATCTTATTTATCAAGCCTGTTAAGTCAAGAGGACTTTACGATGATTAATTTTGATGACAATCAAATAATAATAATATTAGAAACAAATGAACGTTTTTAACAAGTATGTTAAGTGTGCAGACGCAAATATAGACGCAGACGTAGATGCAAACATAGACACAAATGCAAACGCAAACATAGACGCAGATGCAGACGCAAACATAGACGCAGACGCAGACGCAGACGCAGACGCAGACGTAAAGTTAATATAGACGTAAAGGCAAAGAAAGACGCAGATGCAAACATAGACACAGACGCAGACGCAAATATAGACGCAGACGCAGACACAGACGCAAAGTTAATATAGACGCAGACGTAAACATAAACGCAGACGCAGATACGTTAACACATCAAAACAGTTATTTAGTTAGAGTTAGTTATAGAACTCAACTAAATGGCGGTTACCTAGAGGCGGTTATCAAGAATAAAGAAGCGGTTGTCAAAAATCACGAAGCAGTTAGAAAAGAAGGCTATAAATATTAGTCGCAGTCGAAGATGCTATAATCTTAGAATCTGAGAGAAAATTCTTACAGTGCTTACCTAGAATAGAGCGAACATTACTATAACAAAAGCTCACAATCTTTTTCTAGTGAGAGAAAGAAAAAGCTGATAGCCTAGAGAGGCTAGAATAGTGAAAGAATACTTTGTAAGAGACCTGAAGAGGCTCTAGAAGGGAAGAAAGAATACTTGTAATTGTTTGGAGAATAGTGAAACACTCAGACGAGCTCTAAGGACTAGACGTAGCCCACAGTTTGGGGTGAACTAGTATAAAAATCGCAGTGTCTATTCTCTACTCTTTACTTCAGTTTACTTTGTTGTTAAAAAATCATATAGAAGTAATTTACGATTTAACTACGTAATAAGTTGTGATATTCTTTTGATAATAAAGAGAAGTTCTTTTAGAGATTTTATATTCAAAAAGGAGGATACACCATTCAACCCCCTCTTCTTATGTATCTAGTTTCTTAAACGTAAAGTCTATTCTAACGTGTAATTTACTTCAGCATAATGTTAGGAGTTGCATCAAATGGATGTTAACAACACGTTCTTGCATGGCAACTTGGAGAAGAAAGTATACATAAGCTTGGGAGTTTAGCCCAGGTCTACCCTAAAGTCAATAAGCGAGGTCCGGGTTATTGGGGCATTGGGTCAAACTTGACAAGAATTTTTTTGACAATAAAATAATGTCATTTTATATAGACATGTTTTTAATTTGATATGTGAAAAATGACCTCGTTTTGCGCTCTTTTCATAACAATGTCGTTTTAGGCATATCAGATTATATTTTAAGTTTTAAAGTCATGTTACACTAGGTTAAAATAGCACACACAAACTCTCCTCTTTTTCTTTTTCTTCTTCATCTTCATCGTTTGTTGCCATAACCTCGATATTATCTTCTTCAATCTTCAGGCAAAGGCAATATCTTGTCTAACTGTGGCACTCCCAGCTCTTGCCACCATGTCATTTTCTTCTTCATCTTTACCAGTGATCAACGTGTTGTCTTCTTCTTCTATCCTTCATCTCCAGAGTATTGCCTCCTAACTCCCACTCACAAGTTGTGTCCTAGCCCACATGCTAAGGTAATTCTTTTGTGAGACTTTCAATGGACTTTGAATTAAATTAAGCTTTCCATTATTCAATCAATCAATCAATGAATTGATACAATTTCTTATGGATTGTCTTTTTTAGTTTCTATTCATTTATTAAGTGACTTATATGGTCATATACATAGGCATTTAAAAACTTTACAGTGACTTATTCAGAAAAAAAGTTCACAATGATTTACATAATCACATACATGCCCATGTATGTCACTTTCTAAGTCCATGAAAACTCATACACGCCCATGTATTGTGACATAAAATCACAGTAACTTACACGATCCCAATGTATGTCATTGAGACACTTTAAATTGCTTCATGTAGTATTCTTTTCATTTTCTTTAATCTCCCTCCCTTATGTGTGTAGTTATTAAATTGCCATTAAAGTATATGTATACAAGTAAATGTTTGTAAATAACTTATATAGTCATATGTTGATTGTTTCAAATGAATGAGCTTGTTAATTCAGTGGAAAGTTCTTATCTGGTGCTATAGAGTATATAAGTGGAAACTTTTAATCTCTTATTAAGTGAAGATAGAAGTCTAAGTGTTGTGAACCTCAAGGATGAACCTTAAAACCCAACAATATCATAATGGAAGATAGAAACCCATGAAAGCTAAACCAGGTTTTAGAATAGATAAACCTTGACACGATGTTTATAGAAGATAAGAATCTAAGGCATAGAATTGGCTTTGAATGCCACAAGATAATAATCTTGATAAGTTCCCAAAACAACCAAAAAGAAAACAACCTCACTCAAATGAATTCTGAATTTTTTTAAGTGTCTTGAACAATACCATGCTTGCCTTTACATAGGTAATATTTTTAAGCTAATTAAGGTAAGAAAACACCCTAATTTAATAATTTAACCAAAATCAAAAGATCAACCATAATTTAGGCTAATTATAGTGTGAAACACATTATTTAAGTTAATCAGAGTGTGAACGTAATCTTAATAGCTGGTCTAGATACGAAAAACCAGAAAACATAATATTTGATGCCTAAAATCACTCCTAATTTGTTGAAACAGTTTGCAAACATTTTTAATGCATAAAACAAATTATTTGATGCCAGAAACCACTCCTAATTTATTGGGACAACTTGTGCACATTTTTTAATGTCTCCCACAAATCTTGGTTTGTTTGAACATGTCTTGGAATTTTTAGAACATATTGGAATAACTTAGACACTCATTAGGCTTCTTGACCTAACTTGGATCAGATTTATTAGGCCTTGAATTCTTTCCAAGCTAAATAGAGCTTGTGTAGTCCATATCCCTTCAATTAGCCATATCCCTTCAATTAGCCAATTTATAGCTTCATTTATCTTTTCATTTTTTTATCTCTCTACTTTATGTGTGTAGTTATTAAATTTCCATTAAAGTATATACATACATGTCAATGTTTATGAATAACTTAGGGGCCGTTTGGTTCTACTTCTGTTTTTCTGTTGTTGTTTTTAGTTTCTGTTTTTTCTTAAAAAAAACAAAAACCTGTTTGGTTGATATTTGTAATATAAAAACTGAAAAACAAAAACCTGTTTGGTTGAGATTTGTAATGTAAA
>JAOTAY010021443.1:0-10655 GCA_025629805.1 Erythroxylum baracoense | reverse complement strand
CAATCAAAAATAATTTATCTAACAATACCAAAATTCATTCAAATCATGTTTACTAAAATGAAAAAAAATTCAAGGCCCAACAATAAGTCATTTACCAAACACATCAATAACTTTTTAAGATAGTCAAAAAGTTAACTTTTAGTCAATAAGCTAAAAAACAGTTGATAAGCTATTTGCCAACCACCTTCAAAGTTTTCACATATTTAAGTATAAAATATAACACTTAGAAAGAGCGCCATATGTAATAATCAACTCAAGATAAACCATAAACTTATATAAACAATGATAATATAAAAATATATATGTTTTATTATCAATCTCTACTTGAATAAATTGTTAAAAACTTCGAGTAAGGCCATCGATCTTTAAATAAGTTATTCAATTTTAAATCATTTTTAACAAAAATTGTTTAAATTAAGTATACAAATTTTTTGGCACATTTTTTTAATACACGAAACGGTCTAACAAGTCATAGAAAATTGTATACTTGTGAAACTTATTTAAGCATATGTAGAAATCCAATAATTATTTACATTAACCTTGTTGGGTTTATCAAAGGCCTAATAAAGGTATCTTTTTTCATTAGATCTCTACTCATTTGAATTATATCTATTATTGGACCATTTCTTTATCTTTATATCATATCAAAGTTTAATTTTATTAACCTTAAATTTGAAAATAATAATTAATAAATTTCAAAGAGGAATAAATTCTAACATTTTCTCCCTATTAGATAAGAGAATAAAAATAATATTGTATCTATCAACTTTTATAAACTATTTCATATAAAGATAATTGAAGTCTATCATTTAGTTTCGTAAGGTTTTCAATATTGGAAGATACCAAAAACTTGTGTTATATGTGACACATTTCTACTACAATCATGCATATTTAATAATATTACTAATATGAATGGGAAAATAGAGTATGACAAACAACAATATTACCTAAATAATTTATAATGTACCATGTTTTATTTATGAGACTCAATTTCTCTTAAATTTATGCTAAATTAAAATAAAAAAGTTCGTTTTCTCTTACTGTGTGCTAAACTACCGTAGAGAAAGCTTTAACAGGATTAAAACTTATATTCCCTTATGTCCTAATAAAACCTCGTAATATTTCAAGATACCTGAATGTGTCGTGAGATATAGGATCAAGTTCAAACTGTATTATGCCTAATAACTTGTAATATGCTTAAGAATGATACCAATCTTATGACTTTTACATATGTTATGACAATGTAAAATAATATGTAGAACTAAGAACAAAATAATGATCATCTATATATATAAACTACGTAGTTATAATACATGAAAACAAAATTGCATTCTAGAGTAAATACATAATTATCTCTAACTAATAATGTCAAAGGACTTCAAAATACCCATATTATAGATACGCATTTTAAAAATGGCAAGGTGAAGTCATTTAGTCAGAGAATTAGCCAATATATGCTTAGTCAAAATATGCTTTATTGTAATGGAATGTTTTTGTACAAGTTCCTTTATGATCAAATATTTGACCTCTAAAATATTAAACATTATGATATTCATATTGTTGTTATTGAGCAAAATTGCAAAAATATTATCATAGTACAAATAGATAGGTCTAGAAACTAAATTAGCCATAAATAGTTTAGAAATCAAATTTCTTAACTAAACTACTTATGAAGCAACCCATAACATGCAACAAACTCTGCATGTATAATGGAAGAGTTCATAAGTGTCTACTTAACACTTTTCCATTAAACGAAACCATTTGTAATATAAAGATACAACCTAATGTAGACTTTTTGTCATCTGGACAAATAGTAAAGTTAGAATATCTGTACCCAATCAGATATAATTTCTTAACTTTCTTATACTAATGCATACAATCTTTTATTCCTTGAAGATATTTCGAAACTCATTTAACTACATTTTAGTGGTATATACTTGTGTTTGATAAATATAATATTTACCCAATAGTTTAATAATGAATGCAATATCTAGTCTAGTGTAGAACTAAGCATACATCAGGCTGCCAACTCTATTATAATATAAAACATTCTTCATAGTCTCTCTTTCTATTTCGTTTTCTGGATATTGTGCCAAAAGATAATCTCTCTTACTGAGAGATTGGTGTTATGCAAGGTTTATAATTTTTTCTATTAATCCTTTGCAACATACTAATAAATGCTTTCTCATTTATCTTTTTAGGTTTATATTTAATGAATTTTATTTATTTAATTTTGTTTGTAGTGCTTAATTTATTCATATTTGGTCTTTAAGCTGTAATGTCACTTACTTAGAGTAAAAGGGATGAATCTAGACAAGTTTAAAATGATTTTAAGTTGTTTGACCAAGTTATGACGTTGGAGAGCAAGAACACGACCTAGTACACATCTGGGTACTTTATTCTCTATTATTTCTAAATTTTAACTTACATGGTTGTGTTTGAAGAGTTTAAGGCATGTTGATAGATTATGTGTGTTGCATGACCATATTCAAGAGGTAAATGCCCGTTTTGTATGCTAATGAATTCGTATTCCTATTTTAGGTCATATTTATAAACATGTTCACTTTAAATGAGACATCATGTTTCTTTTAAGTACATAACCTAGTACACAACTGTGTATTTGTCCTTGTTTCCACCCAAATCTAAAATTTGAATTTTAAAAGACAAAATAAGGGAGCAAATAGAAGAGAGGTTTGGGAGGCACAATTCAATGACGTAAAATGGTAAAGGAAACTAAAAACAGCAAAGAGACATATTTGGAGTGTATTTCCCTCGATCTAAAGTGAATCTTGTGATGATTAAAAGGGAATTCATCATGTTTCTTTTAGTTTCCTATTTTTCCTTTAGTTCTGATATTATGTCTTCCACGAGGAGTTTTTAAATAAGCTAATGTAACTATAGAAGTTTCAATTGAAAAGAGAATTGTATTAATCAACATGGGATTAGTTGCTAATAATCTTAATAAAGATATTAACATAATCGAGGAATTTGTATGGTCCAGTGGACTTTAAGTTAAATTGGAGTGTGAAGTCTTAGATGGACTCATTATTAGGGTACCACTATTTTTATTAATTGTTTCTTGATTTAATATTTGTTCTAGTTAGTTATTTATATTGATTTGTCTTATTTTATTTCTTTAATTTTGATTTTGATTTTGATCAATCATCATCATCATATTTTTTCAGTTAATTAATAGAAAAAAGGGTTAATGTTAGTATTTAAAGTCTCTGTAGGATCAACACTTAGTACTTTATAAGTTGTACTATAAAGTGATAAGTGCACTGCTTAGAAAAATCTATACGGTAGACGATTGAACATCAAGTTTTTGACGTTGTTACTAAAGACTAGGATATTAGGAATCTTTAATTTCTATTAATATAGCCATTATTCTTCTTTTTCATTTGTTTTATTTTATTTTTAATTGCTAGATTCTCTTTATTTTATCATTATTTTAGGAGCTCAACTCGCTTATGACCTAAAATAATACTCCCGAGTTTATTAAAGAAGATATTGAAATTGAGAGAATATGTTTTCATAACCTTGGAACAAGACTTAGACATAGGCAAGAAGAGTTAGATTGAGAGTTTGAAGTCGAGCAACCAAAAAACATGGTAAAATCGTAGAGGACCATATTTGAATATACAAGACCATCGTTAATTGGAATTGAATCTAGTATTTTCAAGCCAATTGTTACAATAAATAATTTTGAGATCAATCCAAATATTATTAAGATGATATAATAGTTTGTTTAGTTTGATAGGTTACAAGATGAGGACCTTAATGTTTATATAGAAAATATTTTAGAGATATGTGATACATTTAAGATTAATTGAGCCATTAATGATGTAGTTAAATTAAGGTTATTTCCTCTTTTGTTTAGGAACTAAGCTAAGTGGTGGTTGAATTCTCTTTTTTGGGGATCTATCATAATATAGGATCGAATGGCTGAAAATTTTTTGATGTACTTCCCACCAACCAAAACTGACAAGATGGAAAATGATATCCCTTTTGTGCTCGAGTTAGAAACATTATTTGATACATTGGAGATTTTTAAGGACTAATTGAGGATATGCCCACATCATAAACTTCCTATATGGTTTTAGGTTCATATATTATATAATTGTCTAAACCTATCAACCAACAGATGATAGACACAACAACTAGAGGTACTTTAAATAGTAAGATATCTGACGCAACCTAGGAGTTAATTGAGGAGACGGATATAAATAGCTATCAATGGAGCAAAGCCTAATAAGCCAGCCGACACTTATGATGTTGATGCAATTACATCTTCGATAGTTCTGGTTGAAACTTTTAATAAAAAGATAGATTGATTATTAGTTGCATAATAACCAACTCGAGTGATGTAGTGTGATACGTGTGGGAGAGGACATGTGGGCCAGGAATGTTAAGTTGTTAAGGCTATGACACAACCAACATAACATGTTGATTGTATGGGCAATTCATCTTGTCTCTAAAACAATCCATATAGTAATATATACAATCTAATTTCGAGGAATCACCTAAAATTTTCTTGGAAAAATTAGGGACAATAAAGTTGACAACAAAGTTAAAACTCTCTACCAAGATTTTGGCAATACCATCCTCAAAAGAAGATGCCTAACTTAGAAGATCTTATGAAAAAATCTATTCAGACACTTGAAGCCCAGTTTAGGCTACTAAAACTGCATTAAGAAATCTATAAGCTTTTATTAATAACTTGGAGAACTAGATTAGACAAATTGCTAAGTTGGTTTCTGAGAGACCGCAAAAAGGTTTGCCTAGTAATACTGAAACAAATCCTAAAAAGCATGTAAAGAAAGTTTTCAGTAAAAGTGGCAAGGAATTGAGAGTGGAAGAGAAACAAAGTGAGGAGGAAGAGAAAGCTATTGAAAAGAATAAAGAGAGAGAAAAAACATAGTGAGTGATCTCAACCTGTGAAGAAGTTCAACATACTATCCTATACCCAATAAAGTTAAAGAAAGATCGTATGGATGAGCAGTTTGGTAAGTTTCTTAAACTTTTTAAACAACTTGACCTCAACTTGCCTTTTTATGAGGCTATTTCTTAGATTCCTAAGTATGCTAAATTTTCAAATCACCTGTTATCAAACAAGAGGAAGTTAGAGGGGATATTTACTATGATATTAAACGAGGAGCACTTTGCCATTTTACAAAACAACCTACCCAAAAAGTATAAGGATTAGGAGAGTTTTACTATTCATTGTTTAATTAGTAGTTTTTTGATTAAGAAAGCTTTGGTTGATTTAAGAGTAGGTACTAATTTGATGCCTTATAAATTATTTAAGAAATTGGGGTTAGTAGAGCATAAATTAACTGAAATGAGTATGCAATTAGCTGATAGGTCAGTTAAATACCCTATAGGCATTATTAAGAATGTGTTCATTAAAGTAGACAAATTTATTTTTCTAGTTAATTTTGTTATATTGGATATGGATAAGGATATTAAAGTACCTTTGTTTTTAGATCTATCCTTTTTAGCTACTGTTAGAGCTAAAATTGATATTAGTGATGTAAGTTAATGCTTATGGATGTAAATAAAGAGGTAACATTTAAGATATATAATATTCTATGATATATTTTTTTAATAGGATGATACTTGTTATTTTTGTGATGCTATTGATATTTCAATTCTAGATTATATGCAAGGAATCGTTTACGATGACCTACTGAAGTTGTGCCTTGCTCAAAATGAGGAGAAGAAAGTTGACCCTATAAAAGTTGAGTAAATAGCCTATCTTGATGCTAAAAATGTAATATCCTATCTCCTAAATTCTTGAGCGTCATAGGGTTTAGAAGATTAAGCTCATGCATATTGCAATAAAATAATTTATATCAGTAAATGATTAATTTGGTGCATTAGGATACAAAATTTGTTATCTTATGTACATGCATGAGATTAGCATACACGCACATAGATTACTGTTTATAAATATGAGAAATAAGTGACAAATGTTTTATGTGCACTTAATTGACATTTTCCGGGATGCTTAGATATGATTTTGAAGTATTAGAATTAAATTATAAATTGATAGATTTAAGTTAGTGATTTGGAGTTAATTGTTAAAAATCAGAAGTTTGAGGAGTCAATGTATAAATTGGCTCAGTAGAATTCCTAAATGGTAAAAATTGGATACAAGTGGCACTTTATATTTATGACTAGCGGCACTTTATATTTGTGACAAGTGGCCCTTTAAATTTGTGACAAATGACACTTTAAACGTGTGAGCTTTAGAATGGTGACATGTGTAGCTTTAGAATGGTGACATATGTAGCTTAACAAATGGTGACATATGTAGCCTTACAATTGGTGAAATGTGTAGCCTTACAAGGAGTGAAATATGGAGGCTTAAATGAGTGACATATGGGGCCTAAAGTTAGTAACACATTGACCAATAGAAGAATAACATATGGACTAATAAAATGGTGACACACGGATTAGTTTGACTTACTTTGAATCTTCTAGAGAAAATATATAAAAAAGACAACATAAGGGAGAGTGAGGGTTTGTCGTGAGGCTAGAAGAGGGAGAAAAACAAAAAAAAGAGAGAGAAGGAAAGAAGTTACTAAGATAGGTCGAAATTCTGGTTTCAATTTCATCTTCCTCTTTCGATTTATTTTGCATATAGTTAAAGCATGAATTTGAAGAAACTAAAAGAATGAAAGTTGTAGATATAGGTCTTAGATTGACGTCTGTGAAATTTTCTTGATAAAATAGTGACTAAAGCTTGAGTTATGCTTGTTTCCCTAATACTGCTCCTGACAGACCTTATGCAGGAACCTTGTATTATTTCCTAATTTTGGAGGGCTTTAGAGCCCGAATTAATCAAAGTATGAAATATGAAAAAAATGATTATTGATGTCTTATTAATGCTTCTATGAAATTGTTTAGCTAGAAGATGTCTTGATAATGATTATTGTTGTTTGAGCATTGGTTGCCAGCTTGTCTTACCAGAAATAGGACATACTTTGGATGGGGGTTGTATTTCTAAAGGGAGATTCTATTCGTGTAATTTTTAAATATATTAAGAATAATGAAGTCTAGTTTTAGGGATCACAAGAATTATGGTATTTGGATTTTTGTAGAAAGAGTTATAATTAAAAAATGCGGCTTGTTCATAAAGGAACGTTAAGAAGAAAAGGATATAAACATTGCACTTAAGGATCTCATATATATTCTACCCGTTTGTTATCAGTGACTGATATTCATATGGATTTCTAATAAGCTCTTAGAGTGATTTTCAATACCCAGATATTGACGGGACATTGAGGCAATAGCTCGTTGGAGTGTTTTATGAGTTAACCTTGATGTTTCTTACTATGATTGATTTGTTTTTGGTTAAATTTCAGCTATTGAATTGTTACTTATATGATTGTTATACTTCCGGACATTGTTGGTCCGAGGAGTTTGATGCTCGGGACTATATATGGAAGTGTTTCCAAATTGAATGTCAATTTCTAATTATATGATTATCCCTTAAATGCTTATTTGATTCAAATTGAATGTGAATTTTGGAAAATCAGTTACACTGATGGAAGCAGATGATGTGTGAGATGATTTATATTATTGCATTTGACATTCATGATGAGTTAATGAGAATTGTGATCAAAATGATCAACATACAGACATTCAAGGTGAAATGCTCGTAATCAGGGCCTAAGGCTCGTAATGTCAAATTAGGGTTTAATGCTTGTAATTTGAGCTCAGGGCTTAATGCTTGTAATGTGATTAGGGTTATAATGCTCGTTAAGCTAGCCAGTAGAAATTTGTTTAAAACCCAGGGCATGAATTGACATATTTGAACACAACACAAGGAAATAAGAATGAAAGCATATTTGCATTTTCATATACATGTTTGATTAAATTGAATTGTGATTTTTGAAATAAAATTTGATATTTTTTAATGTGATATGATTTTCTTAAGTTCTGCCTAAGTTGATGTGTGTTATTGAAATATAACTTGATATTATTGGTTATATGATATGTTGATTTGGACGGTCCTATGCGATATGGTTTGCTAAGTGCATCGATGATGGCTCACTCACTAAGTTTGCAAAACTCATCAAAATTGCAACATTGTTTTCTTTTTCAGGTTCAAGAGAGGTTTAGAGTTAGTTGGAGTATAACTCCTACATTTTGGAAGTCATGACTCAAAGGTCTGATCAGCTGAAATATGCAGAGTCTAGTAGTAGTTTTGCATCTGCATGTCACAAAAAATGGCTACATTGTATATAGTGTGTTTATAACTTTGTAACTGATATATGCAGCTTTGGTATGCTGTATTTATGTACACTAATGTTCAAGATATACATATTTGTGCTGAGACTAAATTATTGCTTGATGTAGGTGTTTGGTAGTAATATAATGAAAAGTTCTATGAATTTATTTGTTATTAGATACTGGGAATTACTATGAATGTGAGAATTGATAAAAGGGATAATAGAAATGTTTTTGCTATACATATTTACTGAGATCATTAAAGAGAAAAGTTGAGCTTCCTTGAAATGTTTTCACATAGGTGGAATATGGGAAAGTTCTGAAATTTAGGTCGAACTCTGGCAATTTTTTAATTAAAATGCCTCTGTGCTATATGATATTATATGTAAAGTGGAAAAATCTTTTTGAATTATTTGCTAACATATCATGTTTATAGAGTCCCGAATATCCTCTGATGCTTTCGGGAATATGCCCTATGGGTGTAGTATGTTACAAAAAACCCACATTGCAAAAGAAAGAGTTTCAAGATATTGATACGAGTAATGAAAAGATGTTAAAACCACCTATTGAAGATTCACCTATTTAGGAACTTAAAAAGTTGTCAAATCATATTAAGTATGCATTTTTAGAAAGGACTCAAAGCTACCGATAAAAATAGCATCAAATTTGAAGGCAACCTAAAAAGAGAAGTTAAAGTACATAAAGATCATAAAAGGGTGATAATTTAGAAGATTTCATATATTAGAGGAATTATCCCTTCTTCTTACATAGACAAGATTTTGATAAAGGATGATTTCAAGCTAGTTGTGCAACCCTAAAGAAGCTTAATTCAAAATTATTGAAAGTTGAATGACACCACTTGGACAGATCATTTCCTCTTCTTTTTATTAACCAGATGTTTAAGCGACTAGCTGGCTTTATGTATTATTGTTTTCAGATGGTTTTTTGGGCTATTTTTAAATTCTTATATCCTTAAAGGACTAGGAGAAAATGACATTTATATGTCCATATCATACATTTTTTTATAGGAAGATGCCCTTTAGGTTGTTTAACGCACTTATTATGTTTCGAAGGTGCATGATGGCCATTTTGATGATTTAGTAGAGGACATCGTAGTGGTATTTATGGATGAATATTTATTTTTGGTGAATTTTTTTATTTGTGCCTTTATAATTTAGAAAGAGTGCTTAAACATTATGACAAGACAAATATGGTTTTGAATGGGAAAAAGTGTCATTTTATAGTACAAAAGGGAATAGTTCCAAACCATAAAATCTCATATAGGGGAATAAAGATAGATAGAGAAAAAATTGGAACTATTGTAAAATTACCACCCCCGACATCAGTTAAGGCTATTAGGATTTTTCTAAGGCATGCAGTTTTTATAAAAGATTCATTAAAGACTTTTCTAAAATTGTTATACCTTTGATCAAGTTACTTGAGAAAGATGTGCCTTTTGTTTTACTAAAGAATATTTAGCTAATACCCTAACTACAATTACACCAAATTGGAATCTTCCTTTTAAACTAATATGTGAAATGAGCGATTTTGTAGTAGGTGCAATTCTTGGACAAAGGAAGGAAAAGCATTTTTAGCTTATCTATTATGCTAGTAAAACTTTGATGAATGCTTAAAAGAATTATATAACCACAAAAATTACTTGCATTGATTTTTTTTTACGTTTGGTAAATTTAGATCTTATTTAATATTATCCAAAGTTGTTGCTTACATTAACCAATCTACATTATGTTATTTATTAAATAAATCATATGCTAAACCAATACTAATTAGATGGATTTTATTATTGTAAGAATTTGATTTGGAAATCAAGGATAAAAAAGGAATTAAAAATATGAAAATAGATCATCTATCACATTTAGAGAACCAAACTTGAAGAGTGCCCTTACAATACTGAAGAGGTAAGTGAGCCATAAATTCTATAGTTTACTGACTTTGTAAATTATTTGGATGCTAATTGTCTCAAGTGAGTTATTAGCATACGATAGGAATTTCCACAATACAATAGTTAATGAAATAATTGCATAATAAAAGGTTAATTTTCTAATGGTTATAGGGGGATTCATTTCCTAGGCACTAATTCTTGATATTGATTGTTTTCTAAGTGATTCTCTTTGTTCTCTACTCATTATTGTTTCCTGTTTATTTTAATTGTTTAAATTTAATTTTCTTTATTAAAATCAAAATCAAATTCGTAGATTAGATAATAGGATGACGGTAATTACTAATATTCATTGTCTTCGTGAGATTCGACCCGTGCTGGAACCCCTCCCCGGGCGGGTCCACGGCCCGACGTCCTATGTGACATCTGGACCTGTGGCCCGCGGGGGAGGAATTCCCCACCAGTGATACTTAAAACGAACAAATTTATTTAATTTACCTCCGTACATAAATTGAGA
>JAOTAY010021442.1:0-10656 GCA_025629805.1 Erythroxylum baracoense | reverse complement strand
CTCCTCAAATTGTGAGGCTGTCTTCCAGAAGCAGTCTCTTCAGGTATCACATACCATCGCCCCCGAAACCAATAACTGCCATCAGACTCCTTCCATAAACTGCAAAACCCGGAAGTGAAATTATGCTAAAGGGCACTGAAAACTCGAGCAAACAATAATTGCAAACACAAAACAAACCTCTCAATACGAGCAGCCCGTAGATCACTTGAAAAAAGCTTCTCCCTCAATGTTCGAACCCGCTTCTTGCCCTCAGGTGGCCTTGGCAACTCAACTTCCTTACCTAATTTCCTGGCCTCACAAAACCCACAAATCCAATCCCCTTCAGGAACTTCTTTTAAAGGAGGCCTCAAGCATTTCAAATGAAATCCACCTAAACAATTATCACACTCAATCATCAACATCTTCCCTGCCTTGAAGCACACGCTGCACTCTTCCACTTCTGGCTCCTCGTCGTCCGAGCTTGCATCATCTCTCCTCTTCACATACACATCATCTCCCACCTCGAATTCTCCCTCATTGTATACTACTTTCTAAAAGTAAAGCCTTTTCTGATTCCTCTTTTTATGACCTGAAACACCAGTTTTACGGGCCATAGATCTCTTCATCACCTTTCTCTCATTTTCTTCATCCCTCTTCGGCTTATTATTTTTATCAAATTGTTCTGGTGATACCGGGCAGATCGAAGCCTCAACATCAACCACTTCAGAACTAAATGCATTGTTTTTCTTTCTTTTATGAGTTGTCTTCGCCGAATCATTATATTCCGACAGTTTTTGGCTTTTCGCAGAATCATTGGCTGCTGGTTGAGGAATTTCCTTCAACAGGGATGGTGGGTTTCTGAGCGATTCCTTGGTGGGAAGCCAGAAGTGGGCTTTTGCGGATTGGAAACTCCGTCGAGCTTGAGGAGCAAACGGAGAGATGATCGGCAAGGAGGGTGGAGTGTTTGCGGCGTCTGAGGAGTGAGAGAGATTGAGGAAGGATGGTCTGGTTTGCGATTGAAAAGCCGTGTGCTCTCATTACCATTGGGCTTATTCTTTGGAGATCGAAGAGTTCTCCTAGGACTTTCTGCCATTGATGAGCGATCAATCAAGATAGAGGAGATTCTGCTAGGGTTTTAACGGAGACTGTGGAGAGAGAAATGGCGGGAAAAGTTCCCCACTCTCCATCGTTCAACGTGGAAGTGAAGCCAGATATAAGTTTGGGTCCCGGAGGGGCGTTTCAGTATTAGAAAAGGTACGGTCTTTCACTTTCTTTGAGCTTGAATATGAATCTAGATCTTTGTATAATATTACTTGGTATTACTCGGTCTAATTTAAATGCACCTTTATTTCTACTTAAATTCTAAGCTGACTCATTCACTCGTAAGTGATGACTTTTTTATTTTTTACTTTTTTATCATTTTAATTATAATTATACTAATATTATTTTAATAAAAATTAAATTAAAATTTAATTTTAATTATAATTATGTTACTATTAATTTTATAAAAAATTAAAATTAAAATGATAAAAAAAAACAAATTTTGTTTTATGGGTATGACACTTAAGTCACACCTGTGACAAAATTTTTCATTTTTTAATATTTTACTTTTAATTTTTAAATAAATAAAAATAAAAATAAATTTTGTGTTTTATTTTTATTTTTAAATAAAAATTTTAAGATAAAAAATTTAAATTTTAAAAACTTATTAAATTATTTAATTAATTTATAAATTATAGGAAAATATTAAATTAAATTAAAATTATTATTATTATTATTATTATATTAGCAAGCATGCATATTAATGCAATATTAAACATCTTATATATTTATGACAAAGTTTTTTGTTAGTAAAATGCAAATAAATTATACAATATATTATATATGTGGAATAATTTATTTTGCCTTCAATAACTTATCTTAATTGATTAATTTACTAAAATCGTTTAATTAATTTATAAATTATTGAAAATATTAAATTAAATTTAAAATTTGATCAATTTTTTATTATTTTATGTTCCACATTTTTTATTAGATTTATATTTTTCTAAAGATAAATATCTAAAATCTAAATTCTTTTGAAAATATTAAAAAAACTAAGATATAATATTCATGTCCTTATAATTTTTTTAAGTCATACTTTTACAAGTCATTTTATACATAAACAACTAATACCAAACGACTAATTTTACCAAACATCTTTAATAAACAGCTGATGTTATCTGCTAGTCAAATTAGCTGATATAATGAGCTATTAGCTAACTGCTGATAGAATCAACTATTAGCTGATTACCAAACAGGCCCTATTTAATGCAATATTAAACATCTTGTATATTTATGATAAAACTTTTTTTTAGTGAAATGCAAACAAATTATATAATATTTTATATATGTGGAATAATTTATTTTGATTTCAATAACTTATTTTAATTGATTAATTTACTAAATTTTTTAATAAATTTATAAATTATAGATTTTTATACATAAACAGCTAATACTAAATAGTTAATTTACCACAGATATTTAATAAACAGTTGATATTATCCGCTGGTCAAATCAGCTGATCTGCTCATTTGCATTTCACAAGCATTCTCTGTAAAAAAAACTTTATCATAAATATACAAAATATTTAATATTGCATAAAACAGGGTCTGTTTGGCAATCAGCTGATAACTGATTCTATCAGTAGTTAGCTGATAGCTTATTATATCAGTTGATTTGACCAGCAAATAAAATTAGTTGTTCAGTATTAGCTATTTATGTATAAAATTCTATAATTTATAAATTGTAGGATAAAAACTGTTGAACTCCTTCCAATCGAGCAAGTACTTTTCTCTTTCGCTGAAAAATGTTACCAAATACTTCTCTATTAAAATGTAAGGCAGCATCTTTAACATTGGAAAGGGCATCCTCCAAGGATGAATGCTCAATATTCCAAGCTTTCTCGACCACAGAGTAAAAACCATCATGTAAGGTCCAAGCATCTTGAAATCGGAAAGGACGTGACGAGGTGGGCGGAATAAATCCTTGCAGCTTCAAAAGGAGAGGATTATGATCCGAATGAGTATGAGGAAGATGATGGATAGTGGCTTCTAGGAATTGTAAACGCCACAACGCATTACATAAGGCCCTATCTAGCCGAACCAAAGTAGAAAGAAAACCACTATGCTTCTGACAGTATGTGAAGGGGCTGCCTTTGAAACCCAAGTCTAGTAGGCCACACCGATCACAATTAAGTCGAAACTTATCAGCTCTATTCATAGAATAAACTCCTCCTCTTTTCTCACTAGGACAACCGTAATCATTGAAATCCCCTAGAAGGAGCCATGGCCTATTAATAAGAGAGTATAACCTTTCCATCTCATACCAAAAAATCACTCTTCCAGCAGCTTGAGGACTAACATATACTGCTGTTAGAAACCAAGTATCTCGCTGAGCATCAGAGACAATAAAATGAAGAAATTGGTGGTGCGACACAAGAAGCTGGAGTTGTATCGAAACACCTCTCCATAAACACCAAATTCCTCCTGAAAATCCATTGGCATCCATACGAACCACATGATCAAAACTGAAGGCCTGAGATATTTTATTTGCTTTTTTTCCCGAAATTCGAGGTTCAACAATAATAAATATATCTGGTTTATGAAGCCGGATAAGTTCTTTAGTGTAACACACGAAGTCTACATTTACTGCACCACGATAGTTCCATGTGATAATGTTCATATTCTTATTCATAAAAAAAGAGTATAGAGAAGACCAAGCACGTTAAGCAAAAGTGCTTAGGACTGCATCATCCATATCTACCACCTCACACAATGGACGTGGAGTAACCTCATCACTCTCCATCGATTTATCAGCACTGGCCCCTGATGGATCACTGTGCTTTTTAACGTTACTTTGTCCTGGGTTAGGGGGCTCGTCACTTCGAAGAACTTGGAGCCTTTGTCTACTAGTGTCCTCATGAAGAATAGCCGTTGAGTTCTTGATGTTAGGAGAGATAGAATTATCTTGAAAGCCCTGTCGAAACTGAGAAGCCACAAACTACACCAAATCTTCGTCACTAGAACTTCGCATCCTATGGTCCTGATTCCTCTCCTTCAAGGAAGTAACATAGTGTTGAATTCCACAAGGTGATCGAGATGCCTTCTCTTGCCGTAGTGCCGTAGAAGCAGGGCTAACAAGTGAGCTAGCAGGCATTTTACGTTTTTCTACTGGCCCTTGAGAAATGTCCACTCTCCTACTAGTCCTACCATTTTGATTAACCCGGCTGGTTGAGCCCACCTTAAAAGTAAACCCAACATTCGTATCTCCGTGTTGTCCAGCCCCTGGAAAGAGGTCCAGCTTAGCGTCAGTCGTCTCCTCTAATAAAGGACCATAACGATTCATACCAGGGCGCGAAATTTGAGGGGAAAGTTCCACTTGTTTAGCTTTAGAAAATCTTCTAGATTTTTTTCCACAACCATCCAAGCGCCAAACCCAGACCTATGAGCGTGATTAATGCCATCTTTATCGGCTCCCAAATCTTGAAGATTTGCCCTAGGTTGCCCCTCTACTACCATGGCATTCACTTGGTGTAACTCAGTTGTAGCCATCATCACCAAAGGTTGAGCAGATGGACATATACTGTCTCAGTGCCCATACTTTCCACATTGAAAACATATGGTGTGGAGACCCTCATTTTCCACATTGTACATGCGATTATCAATTTCAATCTGACCTACCAACGGTTTGTCCAGGTCAATCATAACACAGACTCTTGCAAAACGACCACGATTGGCTAAGATAGTATTTATGTCGACCTTGATGGGAGTACCAATCCCTGAAGCCAAGGCTAGTAATAAATCTTCATCATAATACTAGACAGAGACATCAGGAAATCTCACCCAAACCATCGTGGAATCCACCAAAGCATGCGCTGCATTGAAACCTGGCGTCCATGGTCTCACTGTAAGATAATGATCAAAGATAATCCATGGACCTCCTCCCATGACATTATCAAAATCTGATCTCATATCAAACTTGACTAAAAGATACTCATAGCCAAGATCAAGTAATCAAAACCACCAACCGGAGACCAAAGCTGTTCAATCTTCGTGTAAAGGATTTTGAAATTATTAGAACGCCCCAGAAGCTTTACAACAATCGATTGACGCCATGGGGCCTCGAGCTTAGCCATGTAAGTGGGATCGACCTGAAACATAGGTAGTAGATGGTTGCCATTCTTGTGCTTCGTATGCTTGTTCCTTTTCTTTTTCTCTACCTAGGACTTTGTCTTTCCAAGAACCCATGATTGGGTTTCGTATTTCATTACGTACAGGGAGCGTATTAGAATAAACATCAGGAGGCTTAGTCTTTTTTGCAGGTCTAGGATCATGCACAGAAACACGTTGACGAGGGAGCGCCGCCGTCGCCTTCATTGTGAAAGTTGATCAATCAAAGTATTGAGTTTGGGTCCCCATTCACTCGTAACTATCATTTGTGACTTTTTATTTTATACTTTTTTATCATTTTAATTATAATTATACTAATATTATTTTAATAAAAATTAAATTAAATTAAATTTTAATTTTAATTATAATTATGTTACTATTAATTTTATAAAAAATTAAAAATAAAATGATAAAAAAACAAATTTTGTTTTATGGGCATGACACTTAAGTCGCACCTGTGCCAAAATTTTTCATTTTTTAATATTTTAATTTCAATTTTTAAATAAATAAAAATAAAAATAAATTTTATGTTTTAATTTTATTTTTTAAATAAAAATTTTAAGATAAAAAATATAAATTTTAAAATTTTATTAACTTATTAAATTATTTAATTAATTTATAAATTATAGGAAAATATTAAATTAAATTAATATTAATATTAATATTAATATTATTATTATTATTATTATTAGCACGCATGAATATTAATGCAATATTAAACATCTTGTATATTTATGATAAAGTTTTTTCTAGTAAAATGCAAATAAATTATATAATATATTATATATGTGGAATAATTTATTTTGCCTTCAATAACTTATCTTAATTGATTAATTTACTAAAACCGTTTAATTAATTTATAAATTATTGAAAAATATTAAATTAATTTTTAAAATTGATCAATTTTTTATTATTTTATGTTCTACATTTTTATTAGATTTATATTTTTGTAAAGATAAATATCTAAAATCTAAATTCCTTTGAAAATATTAAAAAAACTAAGATATAATACTCATGTCCTTATAATTTTTTTAAGTCATACCTTTACAAGTCATTTTATACATAAATAACTAATACTAAACAACTAATTTTACCAAACATCTTTAATAAACAGCTGATGTTATCCGCTAATCAAATCAGCTGATATAATGAGCTAGTAGCTAACTGCTGATAGAATCAACTATTAGCTGATTACCAAACAAGCCCTATTTAATGCAATATTAAACATCTTGTATATTTATGATAAAACTTTTTTTCTAGTGAAATGCAAATAAATTATACAATATTTTATATATGTGGAATAATTTATTTTGATTTCAATAACTTATTTTAATTGATTAATTTACTAAATTTGTTTAATAAATTTATAAATTATAGATTTTTATACATAAACAGCTAATACTAAACAGTTAATTTACCACAGATATTTAATAAACAGTTGATATTATCTGCTAGTCAAATCAGCTGATCTGCTCATTTGCATTTCACAAGCATTCTCTGAAAAAAAAACTTTATCATAAATATACGAAATATTTAATATTGCATTAAACAGGGCCTATTTGGCAATCAGCTGATAACTGATTCTATCAGTAGTTAGCTGATAGCTTATTATATCAGTTAATTTGACCAGCAGATAGAATCAGTTGTTTATTAAAGATGTTTGATAAAATTAGTTGTTTAGTATTAGCTATTTATGAATAAAATTCTATAATTTATAAATTAATTAAACAATTTTAGTAAATTAATCAATTAAAATAAGCTATTGAAATCAAAATAATTTATTCCACATATACAAAATTAGTTTTTTGTTATCATTTTAATTTAAATTTATTTTATAAAATTAGTAATAACATAATTAAATTAAAATTAAAATTTAATTCAATTTTTATTAAAATAATAGTAGTATAATTAAAATTAAAATGATAAAAAAGTAAAAAAATAAAAAGGTTATGATTTGTGTCACACTTGTGACATTTAACGCCCATGACAGTTATGAGTGAATGAGTCGCTTAAAATTTAAGTAGAAACTACGACGTATTTCAATTAGACCGAGTAATATTAGACAAAGGATTTGAACTCCTTGTATACTAAGAGAGCATACAAATGTTTGGGACACGGCACGGTTCGATCCTTGAGGCGAGATTGAATTAGATATAAGTCAAGGTTTAGTGACAGTTGATAATGGTTTACCTTAAATCTATTTTCAATTGGTAACCTCAAGGTAAGAGTTAATATTGTGATTAATCAGTACTTTCAGGATAGAGGTGTTGACGAACTCCTAAGTTAATTTTCTAGCTATCAGCCTAATCCGCACACCCCAGAGAAGATTGTGTGGTCTTTAAGCAATAATAGAGACTATTTAAACCCCTCATGCATCAACTCTTTCAAGAATTTCACTTCGGGCAAGAGTTAACAGTGTGATTGATCACTATTCTTGGCACTTTTGGGATAGGGGTATTGATAAGCTTCTGACTTATTTTTCTAATTATCAACTTAGAAACGATGGAGACTATTCAAACTCCTCATATATCAACTTTATAGATATCAACTTTATAGGTTACTAATTTACATATCAAATTGGGATATTTTTGGAGCATATTGGATGGATATTGTCCTGATTATGGTGTTTTTATATTGTTTTTGGAGGTCAGTAGATGTGGAATTATTTTTTAGACAAGAAGCTAAAATTGGTTTAATTGGAGAAGAATTGCGCAAGGAATTTAAGAAGCCACAATGACATGGTAGCCATGAGTGATTAGCTGAAATCTTGCAACGTATAATGCAAGAAGAAAACTAGAAAAGAGTAGAAAATACACAACAACCAACAAGACACGCAGAGAAGAAAGCGACAACAAGCAACAACTGGGATAGAGGAGGAATAAAACGACAACAGAATAACCCAAAACAATAAGAAGACAGAAGCAAAACGTCAACACCAGAAGGAGTGAAATGCTCACCAGCCAAAGAAATAAGTAGAATAGAAACGACGTAAACACAGTCCAAAATGCATCGGCCAATAAAAAGGAGGCAAAACACAAGGATTGTATAGTTTTAAAATATAGGAAGGTTTTAGTTTTTGAAAAAAAAAACATGTCTTTCTGGAGGAAAAAAATACGAAGGCGGTTGGGGGGAGACAATACATAGGGCTCACGTTCAAAAGAGGGACGTCTTTTGTTTTAGGCAGTACATAGGTTTTTGGAGAAAGAAGCAGGTGGTTGGAGTTTTTGGAAGAGGCAATAGCTGCTATTTTAGGAGAGGTCTACACTGCTTTCCATCTTTTGCTTTCGAAGGAGATAACCGTACGTGAGTGAGTCTTCAGTCTAGATTTTTTTGGCTATCTCACATTGGGTTTCTTCTCCCAACTTCTTCCTTATTAATGAGTTCTTACTTCTTAATGGCTTGTAACTAAATTATTATTCTAGTTAAAGGAGTATTGAAGCATTAATTCCACGAAATTGTGATATCTAATTGTTTATATATGTCTTATATATTCATGAGTATTTATTTATTCTCTGTATTTAGTGTTTATGATTATTTTAGTATTTATCAAATAAAAGTTCTATATTTGATAATCCTAGAATAGTTGACAACTAATTAGAATTGCACATCCGTAATTGTGTGTTTGGACTAATAAAGTGACAATCGATATAATTTTATCACTTATCAAGTGGTTTAATATATGTCGTGGGAATGAATAATATAATCTAAATGAACCCAGTTATGTGTTTGTTGGTTAGAACTGGATCTCTCTAGATCTTAATGTTATCGAAACATTAAATCCTACTGAGCAATTTCCATGGGTTGTCTTTCGATTAGAGAAGTAATTAATGAGTGTTCCTTAATTACTTAAATCCTATTGAGCAATTTCCATAGGTTGTCTTTCGATTAGAGAAGTAATTAATGGGTATTCCTTAATTACTGAAAATTTAAGGAGAGATTGGTTATTTAAAGCGTTCGTCGATAACTATAACTAGTTTATTTATAAATATTTGAGTTGATTATTTGCATCGATGATAAATTAATGGAATTGAGGTGGAAATACATTCTTTGACTAAAAGGTTCCTCCCTTGTTGAGTTTCTTAAATTTATTACATCTTTGTCCTTTTTTAATTGAATTATTATGAACTTATTTTCATCAGTTAAAACCCCCAAAATTTACTATTTATTTTTGTAAAAGAGATAAATCCACCATTCCTTTTGGAGACAATCCTTACTCACTCTATACTCATATTTAGTGAATTAAGATGATTTATTTTTGTTGGTTCGACATCCACCAAATTTTGGCACCATTGTGGGGGATTTGGTGTCAACTGATTTATTTCTTTTTATTTTTTATTTTTATATTTTCCATTGATTCTGGTTTATGCCTCGTTCTTCTCGTACATGCGAACTAATTTTTGATCCAAAGGTCAAAAAGACAGTTCATAGATTAATCAACAATGAGCCACCCAGGCATCATCTTCATCTCCTGGTTTAAATTTAGAAATTGATTTAACTAATAGTCTTAGTGATTCTGACAATAAGTTTGAAGAACCACCTGTTAAAGAAGAAAGTAAGATGGCAGCAAATCAACCAACATTGAGAGATTTAGCAACTCCCAATGTGAACCAACAATTGTTATACATCACATTCCCTGCCATCGAAGGTACTTTTGAATTAAAATCTGGTTTAGTTCATTTACTCCCTACCTTACATGGTCTTGCAACTGAAGATCGCATAAACACTTGAAGGAGTTTCATGTAGTTTGCTCGATCGTGAAACCCCAAAATATTACAAATGATCAAATTAAGATGTGAGCTTTTCCATTCTCGCTAGCTGACAAGGCCAAAGATTGGCTATACTACCTATTATCTGGGTCCACCACCAGTTGGAAAGAAATGAAAAAGAAGTTTTTGGAACAAATTTTCCAGCCTCTAGAGCTGCTAATATACAAAAAGACATATATGGCATCAGACAGTACAATGGAGAGAACTTGTACAAATATTATGATAGATTCAAACAGTTGTGTGTCAGTTGCCCACAACACTAAATTCCTGACCAATTCCTCATCCAATATTTTTATGAAGGACTTTCCATTAATGACAGAAACATGATAGATGCTGCAAGTAGAGGAGCATTGATGAACAAAACTCCCGATGAGGCACGTACTTTAATATCGAACATGGTTGCTAATGCACAATAGTTTGGCACTGGACAGGAAAGTGTCCTAAGGAAAGTCAACGAGTTAAGTGTTGTTTCTAATGATCCAAGAATTGATGCTTTAACTGAAATAAATCACACGTTAATATAGAATTCACATACAATATACGATATACACAAGAAGGGGGTTGAATTGTGTATTCTTTTCGTGAATACAAAAACTTTAATATATTTTGTTAAAAACTTTTCCAACTGTTAAAAGAATACCACAAAAGTTATACAAAAATAGTTACGTAGTTAAATCACAAATAACTTCTATATACTTGTC
>JAOTAY010021441.1:0-10656 GCA_025629805.1 Erythroxylum baracoense | reverse complement strand
ATCAAATTCATGGAAAATTATAATTATTTTTAAAAATAATAATTTTAAAAATTTTAAATTAAAATATAAAGAGATAAATATAAAACCTAAATTTTGACAAATATAATTTATTAGTGAGATTAAATAAATTTAGTACTTTTTAAAGGATAAAAATAGTAACTCATTTTTAACAATAATAATTTAAAACAAAATTTTTAATTAAAATATAAAGATATAAATAAAAATTTATATTTTATTAATAAAATTGTGTAATAGGATTAAGACGTCAATTTGCATTAATGATATGTTAACACATGTCAAAACGTAGGGAGTGTCAAGGACAATCTCTTAGACCCCTATATTCAATCATTAGTTATTGTTAAAAAGTTTTTAATTAATATTTGTTATAATGATTATAAAAACTATTAAAATGATAGTTATTTAATTTTTAATTTATTATTATGTTATAGAGTAATTTATTTAAATTACTTAATTTATTGTAAATTTATTTTTTATAAAATTAATAAAAATGTAGAATCCCACTTTATGAAGATTAAAAAGAGAAAAAAACATAATTTTCATTTAATTAGATAAGGACAAGTCAAGTAGGAAAATATAATTTCCCTTCACTAAACTGTGACGTTTTATGGAGAATAGAGATGGGGAAATTTATTAACTATTATATACTAAGCGTGAACGGTGAATGGGTGACGACAAGAAATGAAATCCAACTGTCTACTTTATCAAGGCTGTCATCCTCTGTCGTCTTTCTCGTTTTCGTACTTTGGGCTTTTGGTTTGCGTGGGTTACATAGTTGCTGACACCCAAGATATCATTGAGAAAACTCACCTTGGTGATCTGGATTAAGTGAAGCATGATCTGAACCTTTACGCCTTTGACTATCTTGTTTTCCTTTATTCAGCTCTTGCTGTTTGCAACTTCAAACGATTCACAGAAAGTTTTTCCAATATTTGAGGAATCGGCTAAACTTTTTAAGGGGAAGGTAACTAATAAAGAATTATTAAACTTACCACTCTATTGTCAATATCGTTGAATGATTCCAACAGTTGAAAGGAGTGTAGTGGATCTTTTTAACCTCTTGTTTTTCTTCTTAAATGAATAAATATCAATACTGACATTAGTCAGGTGATATTCTTTGAAAATGGAAATTTGCTTTACTGAAGTATTTTGTTTCTATTGCAGCTTATCTTTGTTTACGTGGTGATGGACAATGAGGATTTTGGGAAGCCTGTTTCAAATTATTTTAGTGTCTCTGGAAATGCTCCAAAAGTACTGCAACACAGGAAATGATGATGCCAAGAAATTTGTACTCGATTGAGAAGTTAAAAGTTTCTGTAGATAAAATTAAGGTTGAAACTATACCTCTGTTGTTCTTCACATCTTTATCTTGCATCAATGCTATTTACGTCTTCATTTATATTTAGTTTCAAAATTTGCTGCCTTGAGGTTTTACTTGGTTGTGCATTTTTGGCGTTTTGTCGGACCCAAGGAAAGTGGTGCTGAGAGTACTAGGCAGGTAAATAACGGCAGCCTAATGGCATTTCAATTTTTGGTTCTCTTTTTCGTCTCTCAGGCTTTCGGTGAGGATTCTTCAAGTTGGATCCAATTCCTGAAACTGTAAGCTAATGGTTGATGTTTCTGTCCAATTGCATGTTAATTTCCATCTTCTGATCTAGCCGCAATTCTGTATTTGGATGTTGTAGAATGATGGGGATGTCAAAATAGTGGTTGGTGATAATTTTGATGAGATTGTTTTGGATGAGTCAAAAGATGTTCTCCTTGAGGTATATATTCATCAAACTAACTCCTTCCTCTCCATCTTTTGTCTTTTGGTCCTCATTCTAATTCATGCTTCATGTATAGATCTATGCACCTTGGTGTGGACATTGTCAAGCTTTGGAACCAACATACAACAAGCTTGCCAAACCCTTGCGGGGCATTGAGTCTATTGTTATATCAAAGATGGATGGAACAACAAATGAGCATCCCAGGGCAAAGGTACCTTTTTGCGTTGATCGTGGGAGGGGCTTAGGAATTTTGCTGAAAGTTGGTGTATCTTATTTTTATGTAACTGCTTGGGTTTTATGGATGTGATCGATATTCCTTTTATTTGCTTATTACACCTGGACAGAAAATATTGAATCAATGGCTCTACTTATATAAATGCATCTCATCCTGCCTTGCATCACACAATTGATTCATCATTTCAAGTGCTATGGGTTGTCTTACCAGCGTTTCTTTTGAAAACATTCAAAATTCTAAAAGAGACGAGATTTCTTAGGGCATATCACTTTTGATTTCAATCCCCTTTTCCCCTTGCAGGCGGATCGGTTTCCAACACTTCTTTTCTTCCCAGCTAGAATCAAGAGTTTTGATCCAGTAAGTAACCTTCAAGAATTGAGTTTATAACTGTGGCTTCTGCAAAGTTTTATGGTCTTTTGGCATGTTTTACTGGTAGAGGACATTCATGTCTAAAATGCTGTTTCAATGGTTTTAACAGATCACAGTAGATACTGATCGTACTGTGGTGGCATTTTATAAGTTCATCAAGAAACATGCTTTAATCCCATTCAAGCTCCAGAAACCTGCGTCAACACCAACAGAAAGCTCTGATGAGAAAGAGAGCCCTGAGAGTAGCGCTAAAGAGGCTCAGGAGGGTACCACGAAAGATATTAAGGATGAATTATAAGGATTTTGTGTCCTGTAATTTATGCATTGTGTCCTTTGCCACCATTTAGGTTAAAATGAATAGCATCAGTGTTCGAGTTACGGTAGATTGAGTAGAGGTGGAGAAACAGAAAGGCCTTAAGACCTGGAACTTTCCTTCCCTGGAAAAAGAAAGAGAAATCAAGAAATGACACAGTTGATATGTACTAGCAATGGAGTTTTGTTTTCCTTTTTCTCTGAACCTTTAGCTCGAAGATTCCAACTGAGTTCAATAAAAGGCTTCTTTTCTTTGAGTAACTTTTCTTTTGCAACATCTTAGCTGCTCTGATGGGAATTTAAACGGCCTAAAGACTATAGCTCATCTTATTATAGAAATGTGGTTCATTTCATGTTAGCAAGATTAGCAGAGATGTTGCCTTCTCTCTTCAACCCGTCCAGCTATGACAAGACACTCCTCATGGATACGCGCTTAAAACTTGTATCTTTGGGCCACTATTTTTAAAAACTTGTGTCAAAATTCTTATTTTACTCTAATGATGTTACGGGATACTGCATCTTTTTTGAAGTTGGTAAGATAGATCCATAATTTTTGAGAGAAACTTAGATGGATTGGCTTAGATCCAGGAAGCCATCTTCTACGTGTTAAAGGTTGCACCTTTTTACGTTTTTTCTTTTGATAATGATTTGCAACGTTTGCTCTTTTATTCTCCTAGATTGTATTCCTGCTCTATTACTTGTTTCATACATAAGGGCTTGATTTTGGTACTTTTCGGTTGTGTTCTTCGTATTAAAGGTTTGGTGGTGCTGGAATAGGATTTTGGTTGCCTTGATGGCTCTTTCACGGAGGTGAAGACTTTGTTTGAGTTCCGGAGAGTTCGTGGTGGTGAAACAAGAAAACCAATGAGGAGCCAGTCTGGAATCTCTAAATTGGTACCATCAGAGGTTCTTCTTTCTTCTCTCTCTCTCTCTTGCCTAAACTCGTGAACTTTTCCTGGGGATTATTTCTATGAAGTCGAATTGTCATGCCCTTGTTGTTGGAAGAGGTATGTGCCAGATGGATTGCTCAAAAGTTTGTAAAATTGCAGAAATCTAACTTCAAGTCATAACAAAAGTTCGTAAATTTAGGAATCCAGTATCAGGTGGGCCAGAGATATACCAACATGAGGATGCAACAAGAGAATACCACTAGTACTGAGGGCGTTTAAGTTTTGGAGAACAAGCTGATTGAAGGTGAGGAATTTGGAAAGTGTCAGTACACATCCAAGGTTTATCGATTCCAAAGGTACTTAATCATTTTTTTTCAAGTTGTTTTCTGGCTGTTACATATCAGTGGGACTTTCACTAAGTTGTTGTCGTTGAATTTAGGAGGGATGGTGAGTTGGTTTTGGTTGAATTGTCCGCGTTCAAGCAGGTCATCCAAACTGCAATTTCATCTTTTATTGGAGTGAGCCTCCATTGTCATTTCTATATATTCATCGCCCCTTTTCTGGGTTTTATTGCCAAAAATGGTCCTACATTTATGAGCTTCACTTCCGGAATTACACGACCCTAGTTCAGAGAATGCATGTGATTTCTCTGTGACATCACCGACCATATTGATCATAGGATGATTCATGACATTTTGACTTTTATTTCTTCTTTTAAATTCTTATGTTCTCCAATTGACTTCGATTTTGGTACTTGAGTTAATAACGCATTTTTGTTAAAAACTTTCAGCAAATCACCTGTTTGGCTTGCCAGTTTTGCACCAACAGATGCTCTCATCATGCAAGAAAAGCTTGGAACGCATACCCCAAATGCAAAACAAGTTTTCCAATTTATTTCCGCAGTACTGTTCCCTTCATATCAATGACTTTCTTTAGATTTTTTCAGTTAACGATACTGATGTCTTTGTTTCTTGATCACTGCACCAAGTCCATTTCAAGAGGTCATATCGATAATGCATTGGAAACCAATTTCCAGGAAAAGATTAATCTTGATAATAAGAGGCATGATAACGTGGATGGCTCATATGGATTACGTACCAATTCTAGAGGCAAATAATTTTTATTGCTAAAAAAATTAATATATTTTTAACCATAAACAATTTGATCTTTTATTATTCAGAATTTATATCTTTTCATGATATATTTAATATGTATGATATAAGATTTAGAAAATAAGAAAACTTACCTTTATATAATTTATATAATACTTTCATACATAACACGTTCCTGTTATGATAAGCGGCACCACACAACTATGACTTCTTTTACTTCTAAATTATTGTTCAGTTTTAAATTATTATTTATTGGTACAGTTTTAAATTATTACTTCTTAAGAAGTCACAACTATAACTTCTTTTATTTTAAATTATTATTAAGCACGGAAGTCACAACCATGATTTTTTTTAACTTTATTAAATTATTACTTCCTTCCATATTTCTGAATTGACTTAGCTAATGTTTATTTTAAAAAATGAATAATTATCAAAATTTTGATTGTCTCTCTATTTAGCTGTTTTAAATTGCTTTTATTAGAAGAAAAATTATAATGCTCCCAAAAACTAATATTAGTCTAAATTCAAATACAATTATTATCTTTTATTTTATATATTAAAATTCACAAATTTTAAAATTAATATATAATTATTATGTAATTTATTTAATATATATAATTTGAGATTTATTATAAGTGTTATTTAAAAAAATACTTAACCTAGAAAAACATGTTATACACCGGCTTAAAAACTCACTTTTTCAAAATTTGTACATAATTTATTATAATCTATAATTTATGATTTATCATAAATATATTTGCAAAGAAATATACATATTTCTTGATATTATTAGATAATATTTATTTATTTATTTTGTATAATTAAAGATTTATTATCATTATATTGTAGAGAATTAGTAATGCAATTTCTTTAAATTATTATTCAACGGCATGATTGTGACTTAACCGTGACTTCTTATACTTTTTATATTATTATTCAACACGGAAAGAAGTCACAACCGTGATTTCTTTCAATTTTATTAAATTATTATTGCCTTCCATATTTATGAATTAACTCAACTAAATTTTATTTAAAAAGAAATAAATAATTATCAAATTTTTTATTATCTCTCTATTTAATTGTTTAAAATTGCTTTTATTAAAAGAAAAAAATTTAATGCTCCAAAAAATTAATATCAATCTAACTTCAAATACAATTATTATCCTTTATTTTATATTCAAAATTCATATTTTTTTAAATTAATATCTAATTATTACGTATTTAATATATATAATTTGATATTTATTATAATTGTTATGAAAAAAATACTTAACATAGAAAAGCATGTTATAAACCAGCTTTAAAATTCCTATTTTTAAAATTTTTACATAATTTTTTATTATCTATAATTTATGATTTATCATAAATATATTTTCAAACGTGACTGACGTTGATGTCTTTGATGTGCTCTACTCTACCTACATCCCGCTACCTTTTCAGGGGCATGAAATTTGGTTGTGCGGTTGAATTGAAAATTCACACAACCCTAAAATTAACTTTCAGTATTAAGTCACACCCGTGTCATTTTTTTAACTTTTTAATCATATATTATAATATATTGATTTTTTTAAATTTTATTGTGATTTAATAAATCACACCGTGACTCCTCAATCAATAATTTTTAAAAAAATCATAACCTTATTTTAAAATTAATTACTAAAATATTATAACACAACTCTCTTTTTATACTTTTTATCGTATATTATAATATATTAATTTTTAAAATTTCATGAGTTCCGAGTTTCATATTTCTTTTGTTATAACACAACTCTTTTTTTAACTTTTTAATCATATATTATAATATGTTAATTTTTTTAATAATACATTTATTTAGACGTTTTCCTACAAACTTTATCAAACTATTTTATCTTTTTTACTATATAAAGTTTACAATATTCACTCACATATTTCATCTATGACCTTGTCATGGTGAGTTTGATTTACTTTGGTTTGGTGAGAGAATTGATCTTGTGTAAAAGACAAAATCAAATGAAATACGACCTATATATTCATTTATATATTTATTTATATATTACTGTTTGATTTTAAATTAAGTGGGCATTATAATAAGGATTATGACTGCGCAATTTGCGCAGTCTATGTCTGCTAGTAATATCCAAGTAAGACTGGGTCAATGACTAAAAACCACTCAAAATTATTGCATTGACTTGGAGTCTTCGTGTGAAAGAAACTAATTATGATGTAATAATAATCTTTTAACAAATAAAAATACATTTTAATTTATTTAACGTAATATTAAATGACTAATATTTTACAAAAATTATTATAACTAATATCATTTAAATTATACTTCACACTTATATGAATAATTTAAATAATATTAATTATAATGGTTACTAAATAGTAATTCTCTTTTCTTTATTTTTAATTATATATAAATAAGATAATAATAGAGGTAGAAAATGACAAGACACAATCTTTACTAAAATTTAAATAGTTGAATCAAAATCATTGATTTTATATTTAATTAAATATAATTTTTTAATAAAAAATTTAAATATCTCCAACAATTTATCAATTCAAACTCCAGCTCCAACAATTTAAACGGCTCATATCGAACCGACTGGTATCATAAATATCTACTTCCCTTGGAGGCCTATAAATACGACTCCATCTTAAGCTCTTCTTCGTATCTCCAAAATGAAAGTATATGTCATAATACTATGCCTTCTCTTGGCTTTCGTCGTCTTCTCTCCTCCTCACCCTGCAGCTGCAGCTGTAGCGAGAGTCCCTGCTGGCAATCGTAATGTTACTTTCATCTATTTTACTTATTTATTATTATTATTTTATGCACTCTCTTTGTATTATTACCATCAAAGTTTGCTTAATTTGGGAAATATTTGTTTTGTGCAAATCGTGAAGCTTATAAGAGACGACCAACTTACAATTGTGGCCGCGGCCAGCGATACTGTATCCCCGGAAAGAGGCCCCCCACTCCGAGGGAACGATGTTCCCCTTACAGGCGCAATTGCTCCCCTCCGTCGAAGGCACGCTGACCCCCTTACAAGCGCAATTGCGTCGAAACCAAAACCTAAGTTTGGTATTACTTTACTATGCTGAATAGCTATACCTGATTTCTGTTTATGCGATGACGTATTGGATATTGTACTTCTACATGTGTAAAACGAATAATGAGGGTAGTACTATCAAAATCAAATAAAGCTTAATAGCAATACACAGTTTCTCCATACGAGATGTCGTATTAAAGATTGTATTTTTACGTGTGTAAAACGATGATGATGCAATATATTTTAAATATTTATTAATTCAAGTTTTCAAGTCATTTTTTTAATTACTTAAAAGATAGTAAAGTACTAAAAGTAAAAAAATGAATCAATAATAGAGCTAGACCCCGTGGACTTGCAAGTTGCAAGTCTTGGCTGCTTTCCAAGTATTTGTTGAAATTCAATTCTAAATTAAAATTTTAATTTTATATAAAATTTATTAATGTAAGACATTGTACCTTCTATTTGATTTTATCTATTTTTAAAAATTCACATATAATTTAATATTCTTAATAACATTCTTATACTTATTTTTTATTATTTCCATTACGTTTTATTTTCAATTAAAATTTAAGTTTGATCATAATTTTTATAACATTCAAATAGAATTACTAATTTAAGCTCTCCTATGATTTAGATGAAGAGTAATGGCATCATATCATTTGGAATGACATCACTATCTTTGTTATGACCAATGCTTTAAAAGCTGGAATAGAAGTTAAACGAGTAAAGTAAGAGTTTTAAGGTCTAAACTATTCAACTAGTCTTATACGTCACAAAATTGACTAAATATTGAATAAAATTAAAGAATTTGAAATATGATTATCTTTATCAATCAAAATTTTAAATTTTAATTAAAAATATTTTAAATAAAAATTTATTGCTTTATTTTAATTTATAAAAACTTATTAATTTATAAAAATTGACCGATTAATTAATAATTTTATTAGTTTTTAACAAATGTTTTAAAAACCAGATCAGACATCGAACCCGTCAAAGAAAAACTTAAAGGTTTAAAGGTTCAATCGATATTAAACCGTATAAAATCGACATATAATAAATAAGAAATAAAAATTATGAAAATAATTGAAAATATGGGGTAAGATAAAATACTTTATTAAAAAATACACTAATAATACCTACTAATATATAATAAACTAATAATAAATCTACTAATTTAAACTAAATTTGAATTTAATATAAAATTTAAAATAAAATAAAATATGTATTTCTTTATTATCATTTATTTAAAAATTCGTAAAAGTTGAAATATATTTAAAGAAAATCAATAGAAATAATTGTAACTTCTTTTTTAATGTCCTTTAAACATGTTCTTTATAGTTTAAATATTTTTAACATATTTTAAATTATCTTAAGCAAGATTACTTATATATATTAATTAATAATTCAATTTATTAACAAAATTCATGGTAAAATAATAATTAGTTTTTTAACAATAATAATTTAAATTTTTAAATTAAAGTATAAAGAGATAAACAGTATAACACATCACTTTCATAAGGCATATTCCCGAACAATTTGTTTGTATTCGAGAACATACTCTATGAAGATGGCACGTTAAGATGATCGAAATAACACATTACAAAGTTTTTAGACATCAAACACATCTTAAGCAATTCATATTTCACTTTGGGTTCATTTCATTACAAACATGTTCAGCCATAAATGTTATTACATTTCAGAATTGATTTATATATTATATAACAGTTGCGGAATACAATGCTTAAAACAAATTGACTGAAGACATGTGCCGATGCAAACTGATGTCGAGCACTAACTCATGTTCATATGTAGTGGCCATACTCCAATTAGGTTAACTGAATATCTCCTCTGAACTTGAAAAGTCACGATGCAAATTTAATGAGTTTTGCGAACTTAGTGAGTGAACCATCATTGATGAGCTCACTCATGTCAAATACATATATATCTCACATATAATCAAATTCACATCATTCCTCATCTCAATAAGACACAATGAATGTCAAACATTCCATATACTCTTTTCAGATGTAATTTGATCATGCATATCCCAATCAATCACATTATCAACAAATACACAAATATGACATATCACTTTATCATTACAATTTCAGAAAATGGATTCATAATCATATATGTACAAGTACAAATGCAAATGCAAATTCATATAAGACTCCACTTTCGTTATTATTTGTTGTGACCGAGCGCCTTTAGATACAGATACAGATACTGTCCTGTACCTATTGTGGGTATCGGGCTCATTAATCATGGAGCCAAGCTCTATAGGCAAACTACAGATTTATAAGCTTAAAGCTCTTTCAGAATGGCTACTCCGATCAAAATGCCTTTATCTGATCATGCATTTAATGAAATGCATCAAATCACAAGGTATGCCAGCACTATCATTTATACATGATGCATAGTCAGAATCTCATGTTCATCGAACCTTAGTCCGGCATTCAAATTTCATTGAGTATACAAATATCTTTCAGAATTCAGATGCAAATAGAACACTTCTAATACATTCCCAAATATCAATCTTCTCGAATTGTTAATGTCTGGAATTCACATATAGATCATTAACAGTTCAATAATTGGAAGTTAAACAAATATAAATCAATCCTAGTTGTAACATCCCCTCACTTATGAGAAAGGGCAATTTGGTCATTTTGAATGGGTTAGAATGATTGACAGTGTTTTTGAAATATTCATACATTCATATATGCACATGAATAATATTTAGTGAATTTTTGCACATGAAATGTTTGAACATGCATGCATGACATTTTCCCGGTTTTTATTTGTGAATAATTGAGCTATATAGAAAAAGTGTCTTGAGTGATTGAGGATTGGAATTGGAGAGGTTTATTAGGGTTTTCCTAATTTTAGAGAATTATAGGAATTTTTCGGGAATTTTCTGGAATT
>JAOTAY010021440.1:0-10657 GCA_025629805.1 Erythroxylum baracoense | reverse complement strand
TTGTAAAAACCTTAATACAGTTTGGAATTGGATTAAGGCTTGTATGAAATAAGTATAATGTGTATGTTATGTTTTGAGTATGACCCAATCAGTGATGAATGAAATGTATGCTCCTTGAGTTTCTAGAAATGCTTTAGTATGTAATGGATTACTTTGGTTCTGTTTTATGTAGCATCTGCATTTCCTCCTAGGGGATATGTGGGTGTTATAGATCTTCCTAGAATTGATTGATTGACTTTGTTTAACTTCCAATTATTGAACTATTTGTGACATGTATGTGAAGTTCGAACTTTAAAGGTCTGAGGAGTTTGATATTTCGAAATGTATTGGAAGTGTTCTATTTGTATCTGAAATTTGAAAGATATCTGTTTGCAACTGATTTCTGAATATTTAACGAAAGTTGAATGTCGGACTGAGGTCCGATGAATATAAGATTCTATCAGTGCTTTATAAGTAGATGCTATTCATGGCATATTCTGTTATTTGATGCATTTCATAAAATACATGTTCAAATAAAGGCGTTGTGATCTGAGTAGCCAGTTTGAAAGATTTATAAGCTCAGAATTTTGCACGTAGAGCTTTGCTCAGTGATTTCTGTATCTGACTGAGCCCAATGGGCCAGTGTCTGTATCTATATCTGTATCTGAAAGGCACTCGGTGATAACAAATAATAATGAATCTGGAGTCTCATATGCATCTGCATTTGTATATTTATGATTATGAAATATATGTTTGTGAAATCTTTTTTGAAGTTGTAATGTTAAAGTGATATGCCATGATAATGTGATTGATTGGGTTGTACAAGTTTTGAAAGAATGTATATGATGTGTATGACATTCATTATGTCTTATTGTGATGGAAAATGTTGTGAATTTGGTTAGTTGTATGATATTTATGTGTTTGCCTGGAGTGAGATCATTAATGATGGTTCACTCATTGAGTTCGCAAAACTCAACCAAATTTCAACGTTGATATTTTAAGGTACGAGACAAGAGACCTAGATATCTAAGATCTTCTAGAAGAACATTTTGGATAATGATATGGCTCAAAGGTCTATCAGTTGGCATTTAAGGAGCTGTAGTTGTTTTTAAGTAGTTTACATATGTCATGTAGAACTTGTATATAAAGGTTGTAAATATTAGTTTTAATGTCTTCTATGTAAACCTTTATGAATGAAATGAAGTGATGAGGTTTTTAAGTATTGTATTTTCTTTATAATTCCATTTAAGAGATTAGGTTTGATGCAACATGCCATTGTCATAGGATATGTACTTGAATATCCTTTGGATGTTCAGGTATGTACTCTATGGTAGTGAGATGCGACAAAATTTTGGTATCAGAGTATAGCTTGACATCCATAGGGACATATAAGGAGATTTATACATGATATTGAGTGAGAGATTCGGATAGTAATTACTACTCTTTTTTTGTTAAATGTCATCTGCTGTAGGAGATCAATTGGAGAGTTAACTGACATATAGTCTGTAGGAGCCAATAAGGATTCTCCTATACCTGAGTTTACATAAATGCCTCCGAGAATTCTATAGAGGCGGGAAAGAAGATACGACAAGATGAGAAAGCAAGGGCTATAGACTTTTATGGAAGTACAGACCGTGCTGAGGCTGAAGGGTGGTTTAAGAGAACTGAAAGAGTGTTCGATCAGATGGACTGTGAGGCTGATGAGAGATTTGATTATATGGTTTCACTACTATAAGGTCCAGCATACCAGTGGTGGAAGACTGTTCCAGGCATTAACACTAGACCCTGTAGCTTGACTTGGGAAGATTTTCTGAGGATGTTTTGAGAGAATTGTATGCCTAAGATTTATCTAGACAGAAAGATGAAAGAATTTATGGATCTGAAGCAAGGTTGACTCACACTTGGAAGAGTATAAGATAAGATTCAATGAGTTAATGAGGAATGCTACTGCTTTGACCCCAACTGAGGAAGACAAATGTAAACAATTTGAGAAGTTGTTAAAAGATGGTTAGGGAGAGTACAGAAAGGAGTTTAGAAGGAAGAGGCAGGTTGAATCTCGGGCTAATTCTGCAGAAGCTTCAGTAAACTCCAGAACATATTGTCTCAATTCCAGACTAGATCGAGACAATCAGTGTTTAGACCAAGAGGTGGAATTGTTCAGACTGGTATAGGTAGAGGATCAGTGTTAAGAGGGTTGTCACAACAGATGATGGATTGTGAACATTGTGGTAAGAAGCATCGTGGTCAGTGTTGTTATCTGAAGCTTGTTTCCGTTGTGGTTCTATAAAGCATCAGATCAAAGATTGTCCCGAGAATTTAGGACCACAGCCTATAATAAGAGGAGGAACAGTGACAGAGACAACTGTACAGCAGAGTATAGCTATTGGATCTATACATAGAGGCAAAGGTAGAGGCAGAACTCAGTCAGCAAGGTCCAGTGTCAAGATTGAGGTGTGGAGTAATCAACCGCAGTCTCAGGCCAGGGTCTACGCCATTACAAGACAAGAGACGCAGAACTCTCCAAATATGGTAGCAAATGTGTTGAATGTTTTAATTTTGAAGCATTTGCATTGGTAGATCCAAAGTCTACACATTCATTCATCGCACCACATCTAGAATCTATACTGTATTGTAAGAGAGAAATGTTGAATCATGGTTTAGTGGTGAGTACTCCAGTAGGAAGTACTACAATAATTGGTGAGGTATGTAAGGGGTGCATAGTTCAGATGGATCAGGTAGAGTTAGAAGCTAATTTGATTATATTGCAATTAAAGGAAATAGATATTATTCTAGGCATAGATTGGCTCATTGCTCATAGGGCAGTGATGAACTGTTATACTAAGAAGGTAGTTCTTAAATCCCTTAATCAGCTGAGAGTGGTGTTTCGAGGAGTTAGCCAGGGAGTGCCAGCCTGACTAATTTCATTCATGAGTGCTTTGAGATTAATCTAAGGTAGATGTGATGAGTATTTGGCCCACGTAGTTGATACCTGGAATAAACTAACCATTCAGGATATTCCTATTGTTAAGGAATTCCTGGATGTGTTTCTTGCTAAACTACCGGGTTTACCCACAGAAGGGAGACAGAGTTTACCATTGATCTTGTTCCAGGTATCGCTCCTATATCAATTCCTCCATATAGGATGGCACCTATGGAACTGAAGACCCAGTTGCAAGAGTTATTGGAAAAGAGTTTTATTAGACCTAGTGTGTCACCTTGGGGAGCTCCAGTATTGTTTGTAAAAAAGAAGGATGGGACTCTAAGGTTGTGTATTGATTATCAGCAATCAAATTAGGTAACAGTTAAGAATAAGTACCATTTCCGAGTATTGATGATTTGCTTAATCAGTTACAGGGAGTTGAGGTATTCACAAAGTTAGATTTGAGATTAGGATATTATCAATTGAAAATAGCTGAGGCTGATGTACCAAAGAGTACATTAGAACAAGATATGGGCACTTCGAGTTTTAGTGATGCAGTTTGGATTGACTAATGCCCCGACAGCTTTTATGGCCTTGATGAATAAGGTATTTCAACCTTATTTAGATCACTTTTTGATTGTGTTTATTAATGATATTTTGGAGTATTCGAAGGGTAGAGAGGAACATACAGAACATCTATGGTTGGTTCTACAGATAATGAGGGAGAAACAATTATATGCCAAGTTCAGTAAATGTGAATTTCAGCTTGATCAAGTAGTATTCTTGGGTCATATTGTATATAAACATGGCATACAAGTAGACCCAAAGAAAATAGAAGCAGTGATGAAGTGGGAAGCTCCAAGAAATGTGACTGAGATCTGGAGTTTCTTAGGATTAGCTGGTTATTACAGAAGGATTGTCGTGGGGTTTTCACTAATCTCGGCCCCTTTAACAAAACTTCTGAGAAAGAATGTACCTTTTAGATGGAATGATGATTATCAAAGAAGTTTTGAGGAACTGAAACATCGGTCGACTACAGCACCGATGTTGACTATTCCTTCAAGAACCGGTGATTATGTAGTATACAGTGATGCTTCACATCAAGGATTGGGATGTGTGTTGATGCAGTATGACAAGGTGATAGCCTATGCATCGAGACAATTAAGGTCTCACGAGATGAACTATCCGACACATGATTTAGAACTTGCCGCTGTAGTATTTGCTTTGAAGATTTGAAGACACTACTTGTATCGTGAAACTTTTTAGGTATTTACTGATCATAAAAGTTTAAAATATTTGTTGAGACGGAAAGAGTTGAATAGGAGATAGAGAAGATGGATAGAGTTGTTGAAAGATTATGATTGTACAATTGAGTGTCATCCTGGCAAAGCTAATGTGGTAGCTGATGCATTAAGCAGGAAATCCAATAGCAATATGGCTCAAATACAATTATCCAGGTTTCCTAACCTAGTTCAATTAAGAGCATTAAATGTTGAATTGAAATTGGGGCAAGATGAAGCATTGATAGCCATACTAAAGTTGAGACCGATGTTGCATGATAGAATTAGAAGAGCTCAGAGTAAAGATCCTGAAATGGTGAAACTGATTGGGAAGATTAAGATGAATACAGATTCTGAATTTAAATTGAGAGATGAAACATTGTGGTTAAAACAAAGGTTGTATGTGCCTGATGTGGGTGACTTGAGAAAGGAAATTCTAGAGGAAGCGCATGTAGCAGCTTATTCTATGCATCGTGGTATCAAGATGTATAACACATTGAAATAACATTTTTGGTGGCTAGGGATGAAAAAGCAAGTGAGGACTCTGAGGCAACATGATGACATTTGGGTCATTGTTGATAGATTGACCAATTCAGCTCATTTCTTGCTAGTGAGAGAGAATAACTCACTAGATCAATTAGCTCAGAGATATGTGAATGAAGTAGTAAGATTACATGGGGTTTCAGTGTCCATTGTATTAGACAGAGATCCCATATTTACCTGGAGATTTTGGGGTAGCTTAGGGACAGCTTTAGGTACGAGGTTGAACTTCAATACTACATTTCATCCTCAAATAGATGGGCAGAGTGAGAGGACAATCAAGATTGTTGAGGCAATGCTTAGAGCATATGTATTGGAGTTTCAAGGAACTTGGGATCAGTACATAGCTTTGATTGAATTTGCTTATAACAACCACTACCACAACATTATTAAAATGGCACCTTATGAGCCATTGTATGGTAGAAAATATCGATCGCCTCTATATTAGGATGAGGAAGGTTTGAGAATGATAGAAGGCCCAGAAATGATACAAGATACTGTGGATAAGATAAAATTGATCTAAAGCTGAATAAAAGCAGCACAAGATAGACAAAAGAGATATGTCGATAAGCACAGAAAGGATATGGAATACAGTATGGCAGACAAAGTATTTCTGAGAGTCTTGCCTTGGCAAGGAGTGTTGAGATTTGGCAAGAAGGGCAAGTTGAGCCCTAGGTACATTGGTCCTTATGAGATTATAGAGAGGGTAGGACTATTGGCTTACAGATTAGCCTTACCGAGTGAAATGTCTCAGATACACAATGTTTTTCATGTGAGCATGCTTAAGAGGTATAGATCTAATCCGATGCATGTATTTCTGACTAAAGAGAATGAAATTGCTAGTAATTTGAGCTATGTTGAGGAGCCAGTCAAGATAGTGGGATATCAGATAAAACAGTTAAGGAATTAGGAAATTCCATTAGTCAAAGTCCTATGAAAAAATCACTTGAGTGAGGAAGTGACTTAGGAAACAGAAGAGCATATGAGAAAGCAATATCCCCACATATTTCATAAATCAGATAAGAATTTCGGGGATGGAATTTCTTAAGGAGGGGAGAATTGTAACATCCCATTATCCCAAGATTAGGGTTAGAACCCTAGGATACTATATATGAGAGTTTATTGAGAATTTAGAAGTACATTTCAAGCATTATATGGCATACACATGCACGTGAATAATGTTGTCACTCATGAAAATAATTGTACATGCATTCATTGACATTTTTTGTGTATAAGTGATTTTAATATGATTAAAGTGTGAATTATGGATTAATTGTCTTGAAAATTGAATTGGTGTATATTAGAATTATTTTCGCATTTTTAGAGACATTTTGGATATTTTGGAAATTTATTAAAATTTTGTAGTATTTTTAGACAAGGAAAAATATAGAAATAAGAGACAAATAGAATTATTAACAAATGGACTAATTATGGAGTGACAAATAGACAAATTAATGTGTGACATGTGGACCAATAGTTAAGTGACATTTGGTAGCTTCACATGATGAAAAATTCTAGACATGCATTAGAGACATGTGGCAAAGCTAAGTTAAGCCACCTAAGTCACGTCTTTTGTTAGGCAAGGAAGATTTCTACAACTCTTTTCTTGGGTTTCACTGCAATCATCTAAACCTTCCTTCTTGTTTGCCATCACCGAACCACCATCTTTGTTCATTTTTGTGTATTGGCTTTTGGTTAATTCATCAACGTGTCACCTTGCAAAGAAACCTCTTCAGACCATATGTTGTCTCTCTATTCTTGTCCAGCCACAGAAATCTCTTCTAACCACTCTCAACCATTGGAATTTTTCTGAATTAAGTAAGTGACGCTTTAAGTTGTATAGGTAGTGTAAATGACATTTTGATGATGTTTTAATGTTTGTAAATAGATGCATGCATGAGTGGTGTATGAAGATAAACAAATGCATGCATGAGTGGTGTTGTAGGTAAAAGAGTTTCAGTGATACAAGCAAAACAAAAATGTGTAGAAAGTGTTATATGAAGTGTGCTGGAGTGTGTTATATGCAATGTTTTACTAAACATACATCTATATTTTTGTCATAACTTGATATGTGAATATCCAAATTGGATGGAATTTAATTTGAGTAAACTAAAAACATATGGCTACATTTTTTATGAAGGAATCGAATTTGAAATCTGTCCTTATGGGTCTTGAAATTTGGCTTGAAGTTGAGAATGTTGTTCTATGGAGGTATGAAAATAGTTCGTAGATTTGTGAACATAACTTGCATGATACTGAACCAAAATGCATGAAATTGATGTCATTAGACACATGACATTATGGAAAATTTGATTAGGAGAAGGTGTTGTCTAAATACCTCACTATCTAGGTCATAACAGTCATACTAATCTGACCCAAAATCTGCTTAAAAAAATCTGGAAAAAAATGCAAAACATATGATATGGAAAAATATGGAATAGGTACTGTTTTGGGGTTTATGAACAGTCATGAATTGTTGAACTGTGTGTTGATGTTGCTGAACTGAAACTGAAGTAAAAATGAAGATGTCATCAACTGTAAATAATAGAATTTTGATAATGAATTATTTGATAAAATGGATATCATGTTATGGAAAAGGATAGATTTCATAAATGATATTACGTAGATGAAGATGTTTAATCAATTGATTAGAGTTTGATAATTTCATGAAAACAAATTGGTATGTGAATGAGTATGAAATGATGAAGTGTTTGTGGTAAACTATTCTAGAAAAGTGGAGTGAACCTGGTGTTAAAATGTAAGTGAGTTTTGGACAAACAGAGGAAAGGAGGAAGAAAACACAGTAGGGTATGATCGTGCATCTGCACGATCGCAACTCTGCTGAAAAATGATGGAAGTTGCAACCGTTCAGAGAAGAAGGGCATGATCGCGACCCGAAAGGCTTTATCAAAGGGTGTTGTTTGGATGTTTTTCAACCTAATTCAAGTAAGGATGTTACCATATGAGGCATGTAGGTTTAAATGAGCTTTTAAATGAATTTAATTGATGTTGAATGAAGGGATTAAAGTGAAGAAAAGGGTATTAAAGATTAAAAGAATGTTTCGAAGGTGTTGTAAATTGTTTATGAAGAGTATTAAAGAAACATACCTGAGAAATTGTCATTGAACATGCATGATATATAATACATTCATAAATGTATTTATGACTAATTATTCTTATGAAAATGCACATGAGTGACATATAAATGTATATGATTGCATATAGAGGAACACGTCAAGCGACTGCTTCCAGATATTGCCAGAACTTCAAGGTAATAAGCTAAAGGGAGCTTTTGTGAGTCAACCTAGATGATCTTCCTAAGATTGATTGATTCTGTTTAACATCCAATTATTGAACTGTTTGTGATCTGTATATGAATTCTGGACTTGAAAGATCCGAGAAGTGTGATATTTGGGAATGTATTGGAAGTGTTCTATTTGCATCTAAAATTTGAATGATATCTATTTGCTACTAAACTCTGATTGCTTTTTGAATACTCAACGAAAGTTGAATGCTGGATTGAGGTCCGATGAATATAAGATTTTGTCTGTGCATCATATGTGAATGTTATTCATGGCATATTCTGTTATTTAATGCATTTCATTAAATGCATGATCAGTTAAAGACGTTGTGATCAGAGTAGCTAGTCTGAAAGAGCTTTAGGCTCAGAATTCTGCACATAGAGCTTTGCTCCGTGATTTTTGTATCTGAATGAGTCCAATGGGCCAGTATCTGTATCTATATATGTATCTGTATCTGAAAGGCACTTGGTCATAACAAATAATAACAAATCTAGAGTCTCATATGAATCTGCATTTATGATTATGAAATATGTGCTTGTGAAATCTTTTCTGAAGTTGTGATGTTAAAGTGATATGCCATGATAATGTGATTGATTGGGTTGTACAAGTTCTAAAAGAATGTATGTGATATGTATGACATTCATTATGTCTTATTGTGATGGAAAATGTTGTGAAATTAGTTGGTTGTATGATATTTGTCTGTGTGCCTAGAGTGAGATCATTAATGATGGTTCGCTCATTGAGTTCGCAAAACTCATCAAAAATTACAACGTGGCTTTTCAGGTACGAGACAGGAGACCTAAATTTCTAAGATCTTCTAGAAGAACATTTTAGATTAAGATATGGCTCAAAGGTTTGTCAGCTAGCATTTGAGGAGTTGTAGTTATTTTTAAAAAGTTTACTTATGTCATGTAGAACTTGTGTATAAAGGTTGTAAATATTGGTTTTAATGTCTACCATGTAAACCTTTATGAATGAAATGAAGAGATGAGGTTTTTAAGTATTGTGTTTTCTTTATGATGCCGTTTAAGAGATTAAGTTTGACCCAGCATACCATTGTCATAGGATATGTACTTGAATATCCTCTGGATGTTTGGGTATGTACTCTATGGTAGTGGGATGCGACAGGTCCACTGTAACATACCACATCCATATAGCATATGCCCGAACATACCAGAGGGTATTTGAGAATATACCCTACAAGAATGACACGTTAGAGCAATCAAATTAACTTATTTAAGGCATCACATATATCACAAGCATTCAAAAAGATCAATTCTTCCCATTTCATTCACCAAAAATAAACTTACATAGTGTCATTACAACTTATATTCCATGTATATACATTACATAACATTTGAGAGTTTAATACTCCATACAAAATGTTAATATGAAATGGGATGCTAAATTAAAACATTCTAACTAGACTCCTCAGATTTAGCTGATCAGACCTTTGAACCATTCTCGTCTCCAAAATGTAAGTACTAGACTTCTACTATAACACCTTAGTAGTTAGAACTCCTCTGAACTTGAAAAACAATGTTGCAACTTTGATAAGTTTGCAAACTCAGTGAGAACCATCATTGATGTGTTCACTCAAGTCAGAACTCCAAGATAAATTAAAACCTAATTCAACAAGTATATCATATCATCCAGTATTGAATAACACATCACATTTTATCATATTTCAATAAGTACAACATGTACACAAACATTACATATCACTATTTCAAAACAATTCAGTAATTCATTCCAATCATTCATATGATACATGTAAAGTTGTATATGCAAATGCACATGTGACTCCATTCTTATTTTGCTTTGTTATGACCGGCTCCTTTCAATCGAATTTACTATCCCGTATTCATTGTAGATACTGAGCTCATTTCTGACCCGAATCTATTGTGGATTTCTAGTCTATATTATCTGGGCATGAGGCTCCTTTCACCATTCTGAGCTTAAATCTCTTTTTTTACATCGGTCACTCTGGTCACAATGCCTCTAACTAATCATGAATGTCAAATGAAATTATATGGATCATCTCACACATCATTTTCTTTCATCAGTGTAATTGATTATCCAGAATTCACATTCAATTTGATTCAAATAAGCATCTCATGGATAATCACATAACCAGCAATTGGTATTCAATTTAAAAACACTTCCATATACAATCCCAAAATATCAAACTCCTCGGGCAACAATGCCCAGAATTATAACAATCATATAAATAATAATTTAATAACTAAAATTTAACCAAAAATAAATCAATCATAGTGAGAAACATCTAGGTTAACTCACCCTATGCTCTAGAAAAGCTATTGCCTTGATGATCCGATAATGTCTGGATGTTGACGATTACCTTACGCGTTTATCATGATGTAATACACACATAATTCACAAATCGCTCAGTTATTTAATCAAATGAATATATAATCATACATTTGTATATGTGTTATGTTTCAATGCATGCTCAATTGACTTTCCGAGTATGTATTCTTCTACATAGATCTTAACTATTCAATTTGTGCTTATACACCTTAAGACCATTCAAACATTATATTTTGTATACTACCATTTTGCAATCAGGTTTGTACCTTTAAGTTAGCTTGATTTACTCCAAATTCATCAACCAT
>JAOTAY010021439.1:0-10658 GCA_025629805.1 Erythroxylum baracoense | reverse complement strand
TACGTTTTCACGAAAAATCAAGCTACTTACAAGTTCGGTAGATTATATATTTTTTTGGACACAGACCTAGTCTTTTACTCAAAGGCAAACATTGGTGATGAATGTTGATCTGGCTACTCAACTAAGTTATATTTTTAATAAACTACTTGGTTGAAACATCATTTCAACCTTTTGATGCAGAGGCTCACATTTGTGATGTGAGTCGATCTGGTTACTTAGCTACATCTCGTTCTCAACTGGCTACTAGCTCTATTCATAACCCGAAGGCCAGCGAAATAGTTATTTATTTCAAATTAACAAATATAATTTTTTTATTTTGATTGCTTACCTTGTTGCTTTAGTTGCTCGTTTTCATGAAAAAATACTAGAAAATTTAGTTTATTCGAAATAACTAAAATTATGAATGAGTGTGACAATTTAAAGGGTGGCAAACTCACACTAAATCCTAATTAATTTGCATATTTAGCCAAAGAACCCAATTCACTAACTTCGCGAGCTAATAACTCTTCACAACCTAATAAACTATGTTATAAATTAAATCAATTTCAATTCGTCTAAGTCGTTGACATATTGACATAATTCACAAAATGCAACCTAACAAACTATCATACAAGATGCAAAATTCACACTCAAAGTAAAACATTTAACCCTCCCCACACTTGAACAACACATTTTTCTTAATGTAAGAGGGGTACACAAACACACCAGGAGAAATAAAACACAAAATACAAAAAACATAAGGAGAAAATACTATCAAAATGAAAAGAAAAGGGATAGAGCATGAAACTGTTTATGGTGGTAGAGGTGGTGATGGCGATAGTGTTGGGACCAAATCCTCTTGACATCGAGAGTGTTTCCCTATCTTATAAGTGATTCTTAAGAGTGAAATAATTAGCAATCCAAACCATTCCAAATAATTCAAAACTTATTTTAGAATTTAAAACAAACCTAACTACACAACAATTTAAATCTAACTACTAAACGTGCTAATTTATGGTCATTAGCTTGACATTGTATCATTAAAAACTCATCCAGGATCAATTATAAGTGACTTGCTTCCACCCTTCTAGTTCAACATCAGTTTTGTAGCATGTAAGTAAGCTACAAATTACAAAATGATCAGAAGGACAATATTGATAAAGTTGAGAAAACTAATTAATTTTAGTAATGTCCTTTTCATTAAGAAACTGTCAATAAAATAGGGAATAATGAAACTCCCTAAATCTTCCATCGAATCTAATAGTTTGTCCTGTAAGAAGGTGAGTTGCTTTCTTTCTTCCTTAATCACCTTCATCTCCTCGGCTGCTTTCGCTTCAAGAACAGAGACTTTCATAGTTTCTGCAAACTTGATGCCTGTTGTCATCTGTTCTTCTTCCTTTTTCTCTTTAGAAGTTTTGAACACATCAATCATCCTAAATGAGCTACTCTCCTTCAGATTCTTTAATACATCATTAATGTTGATTGTCACTTGGTCATCATTAATCGGAAGGATAAGGTTCTTTTATGGACATCTACTAAAGATTTTTCGATGTTCACACATGGTATATCAAGAACTGCTGAATAATAGGGGTTGACATTCTTTTCTTCATCCTCTTTCTTCGTCTCTTGGTCTTCAATAAGGTAGGGTTCAACTTGGTATTCCACAAGTTCTTCTAGCTATTCCCCATTCTTAAGGGAGATAGCCTCATATTGCTCTCGTTGGTATAATTCCATATTTCTCAGAGAGTCTTCAACACTTCTCTTACAAAATTCACAAACTCAAATCTTTAGATTATGAATAAACAAGGCATGATTTTCTGTTACTTGCCCAATTTGTTCTTCTAATTTCTTTTGGCCCTCTTCGATATCCATGAGCTTATCCAGGATCTTATGTAATTTAAAATCCTATAATCTAGACTCATCTTGCTAAAATCCTAGTAGGTCTTAATATCCTAAATAAGTCCCTACATTATTGGACCAATAGAAATCATGGTGGTTCTGCCACCCTGGAGTGTACCTATTCTAATAAGGTTCATTACCTCCCCAATCATACTGTGCCTCATTGTAATTCGCAAAAGTTGCTTACTCCCTAGAATATCTGTCTTCCATCATTGCTCTTTCCATTAATTTTTGGCATCTAGCTCTTCAAATGTCTCATTTCTCATTCTAAGATGTCTTGTTGTGTCTCTACTTTATGCCCCAAACTTCCTTCTCTCTCTTATTTTTATACAAAAGATAGTGAAAAAACCTTAGAGTAAAGAACTAAACTAATCGCCTCCTCAGCAACAGTGCCAAAAACTTGATCGCAGGTTCCTATATGACAAAGTTTTAATATTTTTAAACTCGATAATACCGCAAGCATACGGGTCTTTTGCATAGTACCTAAGGTGACGATCCCACAAGAAGGAATAATCTAATACTAAAATCTGAGGAGGAATAATCTAATTCTAAAATCTAGGGCCGAAAACAAATTGCAATAACTCGAAATGAACAAAACTAAAACAAGAAATTATTCAATCACGAAATTAATTTCAATAATCAAATTTGAAAATATGAAGAAGATAGTAATTGCACAACCAAATCAAAAATCAACCTAGGAACTACCAGTTCAGAGAAAGGAGATTTTAATCCGACCTTAATGAAATCCTAATTGATTGTGAAGTTATTGAATTACCGGGTCTAGATGATCCTAGGGTGGATTACTCTCTCTCGAGTTATAATCTTTAACCCTAATTTAGATTATAGAATTGCAGCTTCTTGATTCAAAATTCACCTAAAACCTAAATTAGATCTAAATTTTTACTGAAAACCTATGCACGATCTCTCGTTACACAATTTTACCAATTTGATTCAATTCTTAGTCTATTAAATTATCTAACTCTTGTTAGCCCAATTTAATGATTTTCACTCAATTCACCCTCTTAGTTTGTTACCGAATTATGAAGTTCAAAAATCAAATCACATATAACTCAATAAAAATGCAATCAATCAACTTTCATTAATTTCAAAGACAAAATTCCCAAAGGTGAGTGTAGACATATCTCAACATTCAATGAATCTATTCTCAACAACTATCTCAATTATATACGTCAATAAAATTGAAAACAAAGTTGGAAAATATGATCGAAACGGATGGCGAAGGGAGCAACAGTAGGAAACCTCTTATTTCGGGAAGTACTTTACATAGGCTTCTTCTCTGTGTCTCTCTTCCTTCGTCTCCTTTCTTAAACTCTTGATAAAACTCTCTAGGGTTTCAAAATTTGGCTGATGCAAAAATCTCCTTCTCGGTACTCATCATTTTCTTTAAATACCTTGGTAGCCCTAGGGTTTGTCCGGGGTCAAAATGGCCCTAAAAGTTCCTCAAAACTTGACATTTTCACCTATTTTTACGTTTACCCGATGCAGGGCACGATCGTGGCAGGCATCTACTCCTTTTTTGGCCACGATTGTGGCCAAAATTAGAGCTCTCTGACATTATTATGTCCCAAGTGCCACGATCGTGCCCTAGGGCATAGTGGCTCACATATTTATGTCACAATCGTTGCCTATTGTGCCACAATCATGGGTTGTGGTTTCAGTCCGAAAGTCTCCGAAAATTCTTTTTCTTTTTTTGTGGCCATAAAATGCTAACAAGCACATCAAGGTACCTAAAAAATATAACATTTAAGCTCAAAGACTTATACTAACCCATAAAAAATACTTAAACACATAAACTAACATAATTCTAACCTAAAATCATACTAAACACTCAAATTAACACTAAATACATAATAAATTAAATCTTAAAACATGATGCAAATCACAACTATCATTATCATAGTACAACAGTATTAGGTTTACTATGCTCAAAATGACTCCAAGTTCCATAACGAACTTCTATATCCAAATAGCTTCTTTTACCACTTCTGCAGCTGCAATGTACTCTTACTCGGTTGTCGAATCTGCATTCGTCTCTTATTTGTAACTATTCCAACTGACTGCTAAACCATTTAGTGTGAAAACATAACCTGGCTAGAATTTGGATTCATCTTGATCATATTGAAAACTAGCATCCGTATGCTCGCTCACTACGAGATCTCTATTTTCATATATCAAGAAGACATCATTAGTCCTTCTCAAGTACTTTAGGATATTTTTGACAGTCACCCGGTGACACTTACCAATATATCAGGTCTTATACACAACAAAGCATAGAAGATTGATCCTATTGTCGAAGCATAAGGGATCATACTTATGTGAGTCCTCTCATCTTATGTTTTGGGACATATAGATTTTGAGAGTTTTATCCCATGAGTCATGGGAAGAAACCCTCTTTTGGACTGCTCCATGCTAAACCTATTTAGCACTTTATCAATATATGTTGACTGTGAAAGACCTAGCAACTTCCTTGATCTATCTTTACAGATCTTTATTCCTAATATATAAGTTGCTTCTCCAAGGTCTTTGATGGAAAAATTCTGGGATAACCAAATTTTGACTAATTGTAAACTTGAGACATCATTTCCCATTAGTAATATGTCGTCCACGTATAACACAAGGAATATGATAGTAGTCCCACTAACCTTCTTGTACACACAAGGTTAATCAGGATTTTGTGAGAAACCAAACTCTTTGATTGTCTCATCAAACCTGATGTTCCAACTCCTAGATGCTTGCTTTAATCCATAAATAGATTTCTGAAGCTTGCATACCTTTCTACCATCTTTGAATATGAAGCCCTCAGGTTGTATTATATACACATCTTCAACTAAGTTTTCATTTAGGAAAGTCATCTTCCCATCCATCTTCCATATTTCATAATCATAATGAGCAGCAATGGCTAGGAGTATTCTAATGGATTTAAGCATGGCTATAGGGCTAAAAGTCTCGTCATAGTCAACTCCTTGTCTTTGATGATAACCTTTAGAAACTAGCCTCACTTTATAGGTAATCACATTACATTCCATGTCCATTTTCTTCTTGAAATTCCACTTGCAACCTACGAGTTTTAACCCTTTGAGTAAGTCAACCAAAGTCCATACTTGGCTTTCATACATGGAATCCATTTCAAACTTCATAGCTTAAAGCCATTTTTCAGATTTGAAGCTCTTTTGAGCCTCTTCATAAGTTGTAGGCTCATTGTCCTCTATGAGGAATACGTTATTGTGTTCGCTTACAGAAATTCATATCTCTCTGAAACATTGCGTATCCTACTTGACCTACGAACATTTTGTATGTTAGAAGGTTCAACTGTTGTCTTATCTCTATGAACAAAAATTTCGAGTTTAGGCAATTGATTTGCATCTATTTGAGCATCATGAACTTCATCAAGTTCAACTTTGCTTCCATTGTCTTCTCTTAGAAGAAACTCTTTCTTTAAAAAGACAACATGCTTTGAGATAAAAACCTTTTGCTCTAAAGCATTATAGAACTGATATCCAATTGTTTTGTTAGGATATCCTATAAATAGACAGTTATCAGATTTCACTTTAAGCTTGTCTAATTGAATATGTTTCATATAAGTCGGAGAACCCCAGACTTTCATATGAGAAAGATAGGGCCTTTTATTAGTCCATATCTTATATGGAGTAACTTCAACTGCCTTTGAAGGGACCCTGTTTGTCACATAAACAGCAGTCTCAAGTGCATAACCCTAAAGGGATTTCAGTAGATTTGCCAAGCCCATCATCGACCTTACTATATCTAACAAAGTTCGGTTTCTCCTTTCAGCCACACCATTATGTTGCTAGGTGTAAGGTTGAGTCCACTGGGATACCATCCCATTATCTTCGAGATAAGCTAGAAACTCTTCGTTTAAGTATTCACCACCTCAATCTGTTTAAAATGTCTTAATACTTCTATCGAGTTATTTCTTTACTTCATGTCTAAATTGTTTGAACATTTCAAATGCTTCAGACTCATATCTCATTAGATACACATACCTATATCGTGAATAATCATCAATAAAGGTAATGAAGTACATAAAACTACTTTTGGCATCTATGGACATTAGACCACATACATCATAATGTATTAGGTCTATTAACCCATTCACTCATTCACCCTTTCCCTTAAAGGTAATTTTGTCATCTTGCATAACAAGCAAAATTCACATGTGTCATATGATTCATAATCAAATGACCCTAAGCTACCACACTTGTGTAGCTTAATCATGTGTTTCTCACTTATATGGCCAAGTCGATAATGCCATAAGTAAGATGATTTTAAGTTATCCTGTTTTTGTTTTTTATATCATTGATATTTAAAATTGGATTACACATATCTAATACGTAAATTCCATTGGACAATGTACCAGTACCATATAACATTTCATTAAACTTAATTGAACAACCATTGCTTAAAAAAGTTAAATAAAATCTCGCTTTATTAAGACATGAAACAGATACAATGTTCTTTGTCACAACGGATTCATAAAAGCAATTATCCAAATTTAACTCTAGCCTACTAAGAAGATACAAAACTTATGTCCCTACATCTAATGCAGTAACTCTTGCTCCATTTCCCATACATAGGTCCATCTCTCCCTTCTTGAGCAATCTACTATCCTTGAGACCCTGTATATTAACATATATGTGTGAGCCACATCTGGTATCTAATACCCAAATGTTATGATCATAAATAGTATTAACCTCAATGACAAATATCATACCTGAAGTGGATGGTGGGGCATCTAATGCCTTCTTCTGCTTTAGCGACTTCAGATAAGCTTTACAGTTCCTCTTCTATTGTCTTTCCTTGTTGCAATGGACGTATATCCCCTTTAATGTTGTCTCCTTCGCCTTCTTTTTAGCTACACCCCCCACTGACTTCTTGGACTTCTTCTTCTTATTTTGGTTATTCTTGTGAGAACCAGAAGAAGAGTCCATCAGCATCATAACCTTACTGTCTTTCCTGATAGTTTGCTCAAATATTTTGAGTAGATTAATTAACTCAGATACAATGTGGATATTTGGTTCATCCAATAGTTAAGCACAAACTGTGAATAACTTTCAGTCAAACCAGTCAGAATTAAGTTTATACTTAATTCATGATCCATTATGAAACCTAAACTGCTTAACCTCTTAATATATCTATACATATTTAGCGCATATTGCACTGGAGATTATCTTAGCCATCTTAGAGTGAAAAAGCAACCTCGAGGTCTAGAACCTTTCAGATCGAGCTTGCTCATCAAAAATTTCCTTCAAATGATAGACTATAGTATGAGCATCCATAGCCTTATACTGCTTTTACAGTTCTGGTGACATAGAGGCCAACATTATATAGCTAGCCAACTCATTTTCATCCAGTAGCTTCTTATAAGCTTTCTGATCCTCATCAAATGCGTCAGCAGCAGGGGGATCAGGAAGTGGTTCGTCTAGCACATATCCTAGTTTCTCATATTTGAGAACAATTCTCAAATTCTGTAGCCAATCTAAGAAGTGTGGTCCTGTCAATTTTTTGGAATTTAATGGAGAGCGTAGGTCCACACAAGATGAAGACATCGTGGCGATTTAATAACCTAAAGGAATGAGAGAAAGCGTTAGAATATACATTAATGCATATCGATAAGGACTTTAATCATTTGCATTATAGGTCCCATTATTCTTATTCAAATCCATAGATGGGTCGAATTTAAGAAAAATTATAGTTTTCTTAATGGGTCGATATCCGATATCCCCAAGAATGACCTTGGGTTTGCCCAACAAGCCACCTTAGGTCAATTGGTAGGTATCATTCATACCAATTGCATTCAGTTATGGAACTATCGACTTGTGTTATCAACTATTGAATTAATATAATCATTGGGTTATCAACTCTTAATTTATATACATGTCATGTATATTACCTAACTTTGCCACTATCCATGTAGACCTTGGGTTTACCCAACAAATAAATGCTTCCAGTTAGGACCAACCCATTAATCCGAGAATCTAATTTCTATGGTTTGATCATATTTGTATAAAGCGGGCTTGGGTTTGCCTAATAACCTAACTCTAAAAGAACTCTAGTTCTCGCCATATCAATAGAAGGTGTAAGTTCTAACATTTGGTTGAGGGATTTGTTCTTTGGTCTCATCAATGCTTTGATGATATTATATATATATTTCACATATATATATTTAGATTATGGAGAACTCAATTAAATTGAGCCTATGTCTATAACAACCCATAAAATGGATCTAATGCATGTATCACATAAAGGAGGTTTAATTTAGGTTGTGACTTGACTGTGCATCTAAAATTCGTGATTTGATTTAACTCTTGAACCAAATTGGGTACTAAAGTTAGTCTCAGCTAATTCGAGTTATGAATGTTATTCGGTTAGGAACCCTAAAATTCAATTATTTTGATGTCTAAATAAAACACTTTAATCCTTGTATATATGCCATTTTTCTAGTCACACTCGAAATGCTATGCTCTACTTAGATTAATTCTAAATTAATCCCAGGGTTTCCAAAATTCTCGTATATCAATTAGTCACTTATAATATCCCTAGGTCATCCCAAATTTATCTAAACAATTTCAGCACAAGCTAAAATTATCTTGATGGCCAAAATCATTAAGATAAATAAGTTAACCTACTAAACACTAAAGGGACCGATTCAATGATCGGAATATTTCCGGAACCCTAATTTCAAGTACATGCATTAAGCATGCCATTACCATCAAAATAAGACACTGCTTATCATATAATAACTTTATTAAGGTCTTATAACCAAAATACATACACTGTTAGTCATTAAGTAAGTCAACTCCATCAGCTCTCAAAAAGTTGACAAATATTGACTTTGACTTGATTTAATAATTGAATCAAATTCAATTAATTCTGGAAACATTTCAAAGTCTTATACACATTCTAAATGTGCATAATAAAAAATTCCATAGCCTAATTCTTAGGAATTATTTATTAATAAATAGGAATTAGCAAGCACATCATATATGTATGAAACTTGTCATATTTCTTCTAACACTAGTTAAATTTTACATCATGCATGCAAAAGATAATCACTTTAATAACAATTTTCATGTACCTCATACACATGGAAACATCTTATATTGCAAGTGCATGCATAAAATTTATTAAAAATTATTTATAAAAATTAATATGGAATTTACAAGCATGCATGTTCATCAGATATCCAGAATTTTCTAGAACTTCATACATGCATCAGGCTGAAACTAAATTCGTAATAAAATAGCACATGACATTCAATTGCATTTTCCTTTAGCAAAAACATAACATAACACCTTATAAACATTTCTATGAGATAAAATAAGAAAACAAAGTTTTCTAAAATTATTATGAAACTTTCAAAATCAACACATGCATTCAGTTTTCCAAAAATTCCCAGAAACCAATATATGGACAGTTTGGTTATTAATTTGAAGTAAAATAGAAAATGACATTCAATTGCAATTTCTTTTGACAGAAACATGAATAACATCTTATAAACATTTATGTGAAAGAAAATTAGAAAAAAAATTCTACAATTTACATGAATTATTCTAAATCAACATGCATGTCAATCATAACCCAGGAAACACTTTGCACATGTTCAATGCATCGTCTAATACATACATAAACTTGCTCTGATACCACTATTAGGTTTGCCATGGATGCATGCATCACATGCATGAGATTGCAGTAAAAGTATTGGAATCTAGATTCTGACCACATGACAACCCGAAAAAGCCAGAATCACACATGCATGCATAGATATATATAAAAGAACATAAAATATAAAACTTTTTACCTTTTGTTTCTCCTCCTTTCTTATTTCTTCTCTTTGTTTCGATTGTTACAAACACCAAAACCTTCCTTGATCACCTAAGAACATGCAATATGGAAGATGAAACAATGTGTAAGGGTGTTAGAACACCAAACTTAATGAAATCAAGTAGATGTTGAAATGGTAAATAGATCAAGATTATCTTGCATGCATGTAAATTTATACAAAAATTACATAAATTGCATGAAGATAACTCAAGAACTCTTATCTCTCTCTCTATAACTCTTTTAAAGCCCTTTCTCTCTTACTTGAGTGTGTTAAAAATGGTAAAAGCTTCTATACATAAGTGAAGAATTCACTTATGTATCATCTATCACCACGGTCGTGGCTTACTTAAAAGCAACCTCGCCTTCGACCATGATCATGGCCTATGAGCCACGATCATAGCCTACTTTAAAATAGCCATACATACTTTATTTTTCATCCAATCTTTTACGCATATGACCCTTAGGTTCCTAGATATTTTAGGCACTTGAATTAACTCTTAATTTGAACAAACCAAGAATGATTTCATGCCACTTGAATTAACTTTTAATTTAAGCAAATCATGAAGGGTTTTATGATGCCAATTTACCAGACTATAAACAGATTAACAAATGAACTCTTTGATAGTTAATTATTCAAACTACGAACCTTTCCATAGATAATTACTATGCAATTTATCCTTTCACCATACTATACCCCACTTGGTTCGAAGTATGGGCTATATGTCAACTCCCACTAGACTGACTACGTCACATCTAGTCTAAGTGATATTAGTTCTTATCCTGAGATCTCATTACTCTATGTGTCACTGAAGACTCTCTTCATGACACATAACTGCTGTGGCTAGAGACTCTTGAGTAATGACCCTGACAAGAGGTCGTGGGTATCATCTCCTTCTATCAGGAGTGGTGAATCCTTTATT
>JAOTAY010021438.1:0-10658 GCA_025629805.1 Erythroxylum baracoense | reverse complement strand
TTTTTAATCATATTCAGGACCAGGGGCATTTTTGTCATTGTCACCATTTTTCCGTCCTGTCCACTGCAACCAAACACATTCTGTCCTGGAGACGGAGACAGAAAATTCTGTTCTGTCCACCACAACCAAACACCTCACTGTCTCCAGCTTTTGTTCCGTTCTGTCCTGTTCCGTTCCGTCTACAGACACTGGAGACAGGAACCAAACGTAGCGTTAGTTTTACATTTTATGTCACTCACTTTCATGTGTTTATAATTAGAAGTCATTTAAATAGGTAAATAATCCTAGTTACCTTTCTTATAAATAATTGTCTATAAAGAAATGAAGTAGGATAAAAATGTGAAAAAATAAAAAATTGTGTATGTTTTGAATAAATAACTATTCCACTAACTTTTAGGGTTAAAAATAGAGCTGGTAGCCAGTTGTGAGCACTGATATAGCTGAGTAATCGAGGGAATTCATCACAAATGTTTGTTTTTGCCTCAAAAGTTTAAAATGACTCTCTAACGAAACTGAATAAAAAATACAACCTAGTTGAGTAACTAGGGGACATTCACTATAAATTGTTTTCCTTTGCATCAAAGACTAGGTTAGCATTAAAAAACTTGAAAAAGTGATGTGTGTGATTAAAAACCTACTGATCTAGTAAAAATAGCAATAATTTTAATAGAAGGATGATTAGTGATAGTTAACTATTGAGTAAGTTTTATTTCTAATAAAACCCCCAACATCTGCTAGTATACAGATTGTAAACTTATATCATTAAAAGTGTGGATCCTATGAGAAGTTGTGAACTAATTTAATCCTAAGTTATCTAAGGCTTAAAAAATTTATAAAAAGAAAATAAAACTTTATACAGAAAAGTAAATACATAAAGATAGATTGATAGAAAATTGAATAGCAAAATTAACACAAACGAAATGAAATTGAGCACCACCAACTTAATAATTGAAAATTACATAAGAAGAATTATCAAATTATAAGAAAGGGGATTTTTCCTATCATCAAGGCTAACCTAGTCATTTATGTGTTAATGAGATGTTGGTTTTAGGCCATCGAAGGGAGGATTACTCTCTCTCGAGTTATAATCACAAGCCCTAGATAATAATATCTAATTAGGTTTAGTACTGAACATGTAATCTCTCAATTACAAACAACCTTAACCCTAGCTAGTTCTTAAGCTTTCTAATAAACAATTGGGTCTCACACGAGATCTCTCTTTATATAAAAACTGATTTGATTAATTATGTGGTCGTCTATTAGATCGCTTAACTCTCATTAATCCAACCTAATCATTTTGCATTCGGTTCACCTTCTCGATTTATTATCGAAGCATTAATTTCCATCAATTATTCACAACATCCAATGAGATTAGCACAAAAATAACTAGATTAACATTAGATCAAGTCAAAATCCCTAAAGAAAAGTTAGAACATTATAATCAATCCCAAATCCATTGTCATACAATCCATTTCAATCTCATACATTTAAATGAACGAAAATGAAAGATGGAAAAAAGAAACAAACTTAGAAAGATGGAGGTTGAAGCTACAGGATAGGTATTATTCTTTACTCTTCCTTACTCTCTCTATCTTCTTCTTTTTCTTGGAGTTTTCCCAAAAATGGTAGAGAATGGAGTTCCTCTTTCTATCTCTTCTTTTTCTTCTTATAGTTTTTTCTAATTAGGGTAACTCTAGGGCTTTTCCCATGCTCCAAAAGTCTGAAATGTCCCTAAAAAATGAAGTTTGGAAGGTCAGGGTGTGTTGTCTATCGTGCAGGCTATGATTATGGCCCATAGTACCATGATTGTGGCACCTTCTTTCCCCTTTTGTCACGATTATGGCTCCTTGCATCTGTTTTTATCATGATCGTGGCTTATTAGTCACGATGGTGGGCCTAGGTTTGGCTCCAGGTCTTCTCCAAATCTCCTCCATTTTTCTATATTTTCCCTGAAACACTAGAAACACATTACGACACCTTTAAAAACATAAAATTGAAGCTCAAACAAGTGCTCTAACGCAAAAAGAACAATAAAACACAAATACTTAACTAACTGAGACAATTCTAACCTAACCACGCACTAGTGGATTAAATTTAACCACTAAACACATCCGAAACTTCCTACAAAACATGATGCAATCTACGACTATCATTAACCTTTTTAATTGATCGATAATAGTTAACAAATGTTTATAAGTCTCATAGGTGTAAAACTAAGTTGTTTATATCTTGATTGATATGTATGTTTATATTAGAGTGCTTAAACTTGACAGACTTTGTTGATACATTGGAACTTGTTGAATAATTTTTGTTTAAGAGCAAGTTAATTCCATAAGGTTAAAGCCATTGAACCATTAGTTTTTATGTTACATGTGTTCATACTTGTGTGAATTTTTGTGCATTGTGTTTTTTTTTTATGTTTGATTTTGCTTGAGGACAAGCAAAAGTGTAAATGTAGGGAAGTTAATAAGTGATATTTATTATATAATTGTCTAATTCATTTTATATGATAATGGGTATGTTTAGTGTACATGCTAGGATGTTTAGCTTAGGTTTTGTGTTATTTTCATATAACTTGCATATGTATGTGGTTGCGTATGATAAATTGTATATTACGTTATAAATGAAGATTTTTAAGCTTAGGTTTTGCATGCCTTTCATGTGTTTTGATGTACATACATTTTTCATGGTTGTATGTCAATGTTTAGGAAGGTATTGGACCTTATTTATATCGATTATTAACTTAATTGCATGTGGACTTGTTGTAGGTATCAAAGAAGAAAGTTGGAATTTTCTAGGTAGAAGCTGGAATTTTCCAGCTTTCTGCCAGTGTGTCGTTACGCTAGTCAAAATAAACTAAAGCTACTACTGTAGTAGTGGTAAGTCTAGGTCAATCCCATAGAGAGTGTTCGGTTAGGTTTTCTTATGAAATTAATTAGTGTTTAGGTTATGGGGGGTTTTGTATGATTTAAGAAAAGAAAAGAAAACTAAACTAACTAAGAAAAGAAAATTAAATAAAACATGTAAAAATGATGAAAGTGGTGAATTCCTTGGGAATTTGATTCTTTCGTTCAATATCGGCTTACAACCCTAATTAAACATATTTCAATGATTTGTTGCTCTTAAACCTCTGTTAGAAACTATTAATCATTGGTTAATCGATTAACCTGAGTTTTTCCTTGGGTAGTGTTTAATCAAGATACGATCGTCAATTAAATCTAACTACCGACTAGCCTAGGATACGATCTCTAGATTCAATTGGGTAGTAGCATTACAAAATAGAAAAATCAATTAATCAAAGCAATAACCACATAAAATGTGTCATTTAACCTAGGTTATATTATCCCTATTGATTATGAACCATTAGTTGCTACAAATGAATTTCAACATAACAATTACGGATTACATTGAATATTCTAGCAATGGGTTTCTAATAAAATGATCCAATGAATGCATTAAAATCATATTTTCACAATACCCAAATCCATACACATTGGATAACATAATCAGTTTCTAAAGAGAGATAGGAAATAACAAATACAAGGAGCAATAAACTTAACTGAGTCATCAGTGTCAATATCCCTGTTAAAATGGTGTCAAAAAAGCTACCCCTCTATAGGTCTCTCACTATTGAGAGCTTCCATAGCCCTCTTCGTGTTCTCTCAAGAGCACCTTCGGTTCAGCCCCTAAACGAAGACATTTAATTCTTTCTTCTTTAGCTACAGTCATCACACTCACCCATCATATAAAAAAAAGTTAAATTGAAGTGAGATAGGTAGTAAGAGTTGAAGAGAGGAAGCTACTCCACTCTCTCAGTTCTTGTTTATTTTTTAGCCCTCCTTATTTTATTCTATAGCTGACACCTTTAAGACCTCCCTTCATTCCATTTTAACGCTAGATTTTATGTAAAAATTGGACAACTATTATATTCCTCTCCTTTAGCCGCACATCGCACACATTTGGTTCTTCATTTTTATCCTAGCCATCAACACCTTTCTTTTTTATACCTTCCAACATTGTTTAAAATGTGGCAGCTAGGTTTAAATGGGATATGGGAAAGGTGTCTTTCAAAATATGAGATGAAAAAATGTCCTCTAGTTACTATCCTTGGTGCTATCCATTAATTAAATTCATACCATTTCATGAGTTTTATGGTTCAACCCTCCATGTGCAGCTATCCACCATCCATCATATACCTTTGTTTTGTACTTAAAAAGCTATGTTAAGTAGACAAGTGGTGTGTGTGTGTGTGGATCTTAACACTCATGTTTTTGCTTCAACCTCCTATTCTTTCTTCCACTTATGTCACATACAATGAAATAGCAGTTGGTCACCTTGCATCATCTTCGGTTTAAGCCATAAATCATTATCTTGCATGGGTGTGAGGAATAACTCACACCCATGAATGTTGTTACACAGTTGTGACACACACAATTACAGCTGTGCCACTTTTCCAACATGGCCGTGAGACATTTTAATGGTTCATTCTTCATTTTCTTTCATTTTCTTGTCTTCTATTACTTTTAACCCTCTTCTTTTTTCCCCATAAAGACAAAGGAATGTGAATCTTCAGAAAATAGCTCAATTGTAGTGCTTTTAACTCACTTTATCTCTTTTACTTCCAAATTGTCCCTAAAATCACATATGAGTCAAAATGAGTATCTTAAGCAATTTCATGTAATTAATCTCTAAGTATTATGGAATAAGTATACAATCAATTAAGCATATATCACTTTCTAGTTGGCAATTCAAGCTTATATCACATCCATCCTAATTCAATTTAAGCACCTAAAGGGGTATAAAAAACTCCTTTTTTAAACTCAAGAAAGGCAAATGGTCATGCAACATATGAAAAGGACAAAGAAAGACACTTTTTTGGTGTATTTTCAAGGAGAATCAAGTGATTTTAAGAGATCTCAAAGTTGCCACACCAAGTTCCAGCTTTGTTCTTTAACTCATAAGCCTTCTGTTCTCTCTTATCTCATTTTTTCTGTTTAGTTATTGTATGAAGAAAATGTATGAACTTGTTGTGAGGATGTTGTTGATGATTTTAATGCATTTCTAATTAGAATTTAGGGTTATTCTTACCATAACTATGTCAGAACTCACTTTGGTCTAATGTATGATTTGTTTTAATGCCTATGATGTGTGGACTTTATATGCCTTGCTTACATTGAGAAATGGAGTTAGAAACTTGGTTTTGGATGTACCATGAGAATGGGCAGTCTTGATAAAACTTCACACATTAAGCTAATATGACATTTAGTGAGAGATCTTGGATGTTAAGATGGCTGTCATATCCATTTAATAGTTAAGTAAAGTATGTAGGTTAAAAGATCATATACTAAACTTTAATCATTATTTCGGGCTTAATTGGTTCAAGTATTGAAAGAGAAAGGGCCAATATATTAGAATGCCTAGGACTAAGTATGATTGCATTACCAAAGTGAGGGATTATATGGTATGGAGAGAATGACCCTAACCTTTATAATTTAAACCCTAACCTTTATAATTTGATTCTTTAAACCAAATTGTGTTCTTATTTTTGTGACATTTTGAAGTGTTTTTGCAAGCCTTTAAATTTTAATTTTTTCCAATTTCAATCTCTCATTATTTGGTTTAATAAAAAAAAGTCAATTTGAATGACAAGGTGACTAACCAATCCTCGGCGGAACGATTCCTTGCTATACTGTTTTATACGAGCCGTATACTTATGGTATAACAAGTTTAATTAATTTAAAACTTTGAGCTAACACAATGTCACTATCAAGTCAAGAGCGTGACACCAGTTATGATCGTGATAGATGTGATACAAAGAAAATTCTAACAAATTTTATTTTTTCTAGATCTTGAGTTTTTTTATACTTTTGATGTTTTGGAGCTATTTTCGAAAATGCAAGTAATAGCCACATAGTCAAAAGAAGATTAAGAGGGGACATCGAGAGAGCTTTGGAGAATTCCATATATCAATATCAAGATTCCAACTAGCTTTATTTCTTTTCCCTTTATTTCTTTCATTGTCTTGGATGTTTATTTAGATTGTTATGATTTTTAACATGATTATGGATTTCTAAATCCATATTAGGGATTGTTCTTAAATTGTTTTGTTGAACCTTATTCATGTTGAATTTAATATATCTATCAATGCTTTGTGATAATTTTTATGCTTATCCTTGTTATTAAATCAAGAGAGTGAATCAAGTTACATATGTTAAGGTACGCAACGAGAGTTGGTAGCTAAATAAACTTGCAATTATAAGATTAATTAATAATTTAAGAGAGATCTTAAATGTGAAATTAATTATCCTTAAGATTGCTTTAAATCTAATTGAATAGTTAGGATTATTTGTGAATTGAGAGGTTGCAATTTTATTATTTTCTATTTTAATTGGGATTACTTGATTAGATCTTGAGAGAGGGTAATAAAAAACTTAGGATATCTAGGATTGAGCATTAATAGATTAATAAGATATAAGGAAAACAAAACAAGGATAGAATGATTCCTAAGTTTCCAAACTTTGATTAATCTTATTTTATTAGCAGCTCAATTATTTACTTGTTTAGTTTCATTAGTTATTTCAATTTCAATTATTTATTTTAACTCAAATCAAATTTTAGTACCTTACATAAATTTTATTCAATTTGTTAGGTGTCTATTAGTCCTCGTTGGAATAATACCTTTTGTCATACAAGTTACAATTTGTATACTCGCGGTATTGAAAGTTTTGTTATAAAACTTGTCAATAAGTTTTTGATGCCATTGCTAAGGACTGATTTAGCATCTTATTCAATTTGAATTCCTTTCATTTAAGGATTCTAATACTTTTCTTATGAGATTGCAGTTGCCCGAACAAAACAATATACATATAAAATGATTTGTAAGCAAAGTAGAAGACTCATCAATTTTAGACATCATAAAGCGACAAAGAGAGATTCAAAAAGCTACATACTAAGAAGTAATAGAAAGAACGGTGCTGGAGGAAAGAATCCAAAGAGAGAAACAAAGGACCCTTATGGACTTTATGAGGCTAGCATTTAATGTCCAACCATCAAGGAATTACATGACCACCATTGCAAGCGAATACCTTCGAAATCAAACTAATATTATTGAATATGCTGCAGACTAATATGTAATTTCATAGTTTGACCAATAGGGATCTTATTGCTCATGTGTTCAATTTGTTAGAGATCTGTGATACGTTTCAGTAGAATAGGTTGTCAAAAGATGCAACTAAGATGAAGCTCTCTTCCTTTTTACACTCATTGATAGAGCCAAGGTGTGGTTTAATTCACTCAACCTAGTGAACATCACAATATAGGAGCAGCTGGTGTAAGCTCTCTTGGCTAAGTACTTCTCTTTAGCAAAGACAACGATGCTTATAAAAAAGTTTCAAATTTGTAGGAAAACAAAAGTGAGTCTTTATATGAAGCATGAGAGCAAACTAAGGAGTTATAAAGGAGCTATCTGCACCACAACTTGCCAATGAGTTTCTCTTACAAATTTTTTACAACAAAGTTAATCCACCTATGCGAGGCAGCATTGATACAGTAACTAGTGGCTCATTAATAAAGAAAATAGTTAAAGCAGCACATGATCTATTAGAAGAGATGGCAAACAATAGTTTTCATTGGACATCAAAACGAAGTAGATAGTAGTCAACCTTCCAAGAGCCAAAATGAATGATTGTTGTAGATCTCGTGACAACATTACAAGCTAAGGTCATAAATCTAACAAAAAAATTAAACATTCTGAAAGTGACCTCTTCCTTTCCACTCAAAGTAATTCAACATACAAGCAAGCTATGAGGACAAGAGAGTCATATCATAACTGATTACGTCCTAGTTGAAAACAAAATTATGCAACAGTTTAACTTCATGGGAGCACAATTTGGTCGTGGAGGTAATAATACTCACTTAAACATTTACAATCCTGGGTAGTAGAACTATCTAAATTTTTCTTGGTCTAATAATGCAAGAACTCAAGTGAGAACTCAAGGCCTATTAGGATTTCAGTAAAATAAGTTTGGTTTATTGGAATTAAAGATGGATAAGTTAATGGATATGTTAAATTCCAAGTTCATGAACCAAAATGAGACTCAAAAAAGGGATGGACACAAAATTTGATCAAACAGAAAAGAATCATGCCTCTTCCATTCATAATCTGGAGGTGTAAGTGGGTCAGTTATTTAATGCATTGTCTAAAAAAAGTATGGGTTCTTATAAACAATATAGAAGCAAATCCAAAGTAACAATTTAAGGCTATCACACTTGGGAGTGGGAAAGAGCTAAAAGAACTAGTAAAAAAAAGCTAAACCCCTCCTTGTAGAATACCAAAACAAGAACAAAAAGGGTGAAGTTAAGAATGATGGTCCTCCTTATATTCCTCCTCATTCATATTCACCTAAAATACCATTAACAAAAAGACTTCAAAAGAACCAATTGGATGCACAATTTGCAAGTTTGTGGAAAAGTAGAAGACATTGCGAATTAACTTGTCCTTTTTGGAAGATTTGAGCAACATACCTAAGTATGTAAAATTTCTCAAAGAAATCTTATCAAGTTAGCAAACTTGGGATGACAATCAAACAATCTTCATGATAGAAAGATAAAGCTCCATCATTACTAACCACATGCCATCAAAGTTGAAAGATCCAGGGAGTTTCATTATATCCTGTGTAGTTGGTAATTTAGAATTTTTTAAATGCTTATGTAACTTAGGAGCAAGTATTAATCTTTTGTTGTTATCAATTTTTATGAAATTAGGTCTAGGAAATTTGAGGCAAACTTCCATGTTTATTTAATACGATAATCAATTAATAAAGAAACATTTGATATGGTGGAGGATGTGTCTGTAAAAGTGGACAAGTTTATTACTCCTACGATTTTTTCATGCTAAACTTTAAAGAGGATCGAGACTGTCTATTAATTCTTAGTAGACCATTTTTGAACACTGAAAAAGCTTTGGTAGATGTCCGTTAAGGCAATCTCATCCTTGGGATTAGTGATGAACTAGCAGAATTTAATACGAATAAGGTATTAAAGAATCTAAATGGGGCGGCTCATTCACGAGAATTAATTAAATCTTTAAAGGAGCAAGAGGAGAAGCCAATTCTAGGAACTATTAATGAAGTATTGGAGGTTGCTTTAAGTATAGATAGTTTCTGCATCCTGCAATACAAAGTGTTGATTCAATTGAAGGTTCAAGGAGTTTCATCATTCCTTATGTTACTGATAGTTTTTTACTGAAAAAGGCATTAATGAACTTGGTTTTCTTAATTTGACCAATTATGCCCTTCTTATTATCTTACAATAGGTGGCTTATTTACAGGCTACTAAACTGCCATGTGGGGAAAGGATGGCAATAAGCCACTCATTATAGACCCAAGTTGAAGGTAGAAGGTAGAATATGTCAAGATAGTGCGTTAAACAAGCGCTACATGACAGGCAACCCAAAAATTAGGATAGGTTTTGTTTTTATTTTCATTTTATTTGTTGAGGCTTTGTTACTTTTATTTTGTAAGGAGTTGAAATGATGGATCCTTATGAAATAAAGTGCCTTCAAGTTCACTCTTCATCACCATCACCACCTAAATCACCATCAGTCTAACTTTTTCATTATTATTATTTATCTTTATTTTTATTTTTTTGTTTTGCATATTGAGGAAAAATTTTTGTTCAAGTGTGGGGACATTTATACAATGACATGTCATGGTGTGTGAAATTGGCATTTGTGCTATGGTAGTTTTGATTAGGTTGACATTGTGTGAACTTTTTATTGCACCATATGTGCTTTGTGTGAATCTATCAATGACATGAATAAGATTGGAATTAATTTAGCTTTGACCATGATTATTTAAATTATAAAGGTATAGTAACTTGTGAATTTTATGTTTTAAATGTCTTTGGTATGAAAATAGAGGTTAATTAGAATATGGCATTTATTTTTTCATTTTATGACAATTATTTGTTACATTTATAATTATGTTCAATTAAACTAGTTAACATTATTAATTCCCTTTCATAAGAATCATTGAAAAGAATAAATGAGGCAAGCTAAGAAATTAAATGAAAAATATTCAATTAAATTCCTATTTTGCTAGCCTTTTTTAAGAAATTGGGTTAAGAATAAAGTCAGTAGCCATTTGGTAGTTATGATATAGCTAAGTAAATATAAGCATTCATGAAAAAATGTTGTCTTTGTGTCAAAAGGCTAGAATGATACTCTAACCAATCAAATTAAAAAATGTGACCTAGTTGAGTAACCGAGGGACATTTATGATAAGGTTTTGCCTTCGCATCAAAATTATAGGTTATCATCAAAGACTATTTTAAAATGGTGTTAAAATAAATAAAACCTACTGATCTTTTAAAAATAGAAAGAAGGAAGTCTGGAAACTGCTTGATGAGGGAGTGATTTATCCAATTGTAGATAGTGAGTGGATGAGCTCAGTTCATGTAGTTATGAAAAAATCCAACATTACTATTGTTAAAAATGATAAAAATGCGTTAGTGCCTACTAGGACTACCACTGAATGGAGAATGTGTATTTATTACAAGAAACTGAATACAGATTTTGAAAAAGACCATTTTCCTCTCCCTTTTATTAATCTTTAGGGTTCCAAATGAGATGATTTTTAATGGATAGGTGTCCAAGCTTT
>JAOTAY010021437.1:0-10660 GCA_025629805.1 Erythroxylum baracoense | reverse complement strand
CTCCCCCGTGGGCCACGGGTTCGGATGTCACGAAGACGTCGGGCACGTGGGCCCGCCCGGGGAGGGGTTCCAGCAACTTGGGGCCGAATGAAAGAAGAAATGAAGGAAGTTTTTTTTCCACAACATTATAGACAAAAAATTCTTGATGACATGATGAGCTTGACACATGAGAAGAAATCGGTTGAGGAATACACCATAGAGTTTGAGTAATATATTTTGCGGTGTGATTTGCAAAAGGAAGATAATGTGATCAATGCTAGATACTTGAGAGGACTCAAAACCAAACTTAAAGACGTGGTGGTGCTATATCCATATGTAAGTTTTTTAGAACTCAAACGATTGGCCTTTAGATGTGAGACTAGCTTAAGACACACTTAAACCAAAAAATTCATGCCAAAATATGTTTACATACCAACAAAACTGAGCCCTCAACCTAGCAGCCCCTCCACTCCCCAAAAAGTAAACAATTCATCAAATACTACACCTACACTAAGACATCCATATATCCCCACGACCAACACACCAAAATCCAAGCTAAAATGTTTCAAGTTCCACAGCTATGGACGCTTCCAAGTTGAATGCCCTAATAAAAAAGTCATGACCATTGAAGAAATTCATGAAGTTGATGTTGATGTTGAAAATGAAAATGCTTGCTTAATTGAAAATAAGTCTTGGCCCAATGATGTGAGTGATGGTAGTGATGACACTATTGTTTGTAGTGGTGATCACCTTGATGGACAAATGCTTGCGTTAATGAGACTTTTGAGTGGTGAAAAAAGTGAAGAAGAGTGGAAAGGAAAATCATTATTTCATACGAGATGCATGTCAAATGGTAAATTGTGTCAAATGGTAAATGGTTGAAAAATTAAACCTTAAAACTGAGCCAATTCCCAATCCTACAAATTCACTTGGCTTAATGAAGTTTGGTGCCATGTAATCCCAATGACGTCTTGCCATTTGTTGTTAGGACATCCTTGGTTGTATGATAGAGACGTGCGTCATCAAGGTGGGGCTAATACTTATGCACTTCATCATAATGGCCAAAAGATATTGCTTACGCTAATGGCTCCGAATTGTAACAAAAAGAAGACAAAAATTGGTTTGTTATCCGTGGAAGAGAGGAAGGTAATTGTTGGTGAACTTCCATCCTATGTTCCATTGGATGTTGATGATGATGGCAGGCCATGACCCCCCCATTCCACACAAGGTAACAATTCTTATCTAAGAGTTTGAGAGTTTATTTCCAAAAGCCCTTCGAAAGGACTCCCTCCTTTAAGGAAAATACAACATGAGATAAATTTTATTCTCGGTGCCCAAATTCCCCATAAACACTCATATAGAATGAACCCAAGAGAGAGTGAGGAATTACAAAAACAAGTTGTAGAGTTATTAGAAAAAGGCTATATCTGTGTATCATCTGGTCTATGTGTGGTTCCTACCTTTGTTGTTCCTAAAAAGAATTGCACTTGGAGGATGGTGATTGATTCAAGAGCCGTAAACAAGATTACTCTCAAGTATAGGTTCCCAATTCCAAGATTTGACGACATGATTGACCGGTTATATGGAGCGAAGACTTTCACGAGGTTAGATTTGGAAAACGATTTCCATCAAATTAGAATGAAAGAAGCTAATGAATGGAAGATCGGTTTCAAAACACAAGAAAGGCTCTAGGAATGGCTTGTCATGCCAATGGGATTATCCAATTCTCCATCCGCTTTTATGCGGCTTATGAATGAGGTACTATAACCTTTTCTTAACAAATTTATGGTAGTTTATTTTGATGATATTTTAGTGTATAGTTTTAACTTAGAAGAACATGTCATGCATTTGAGAATGTTTTTAAGGTTTTAGGCCGAGAGTCACTATATTCTAATGTGGAAAAGTGTCATTTTTGTGATTCATCTTTGTCATTTTTGGGTTACATTGTTTCACATGAAGGCATAAGTATGGATCCGTTGAAAATTAAAGCTATAGTTGATTGACCAATTCAAAAAAATTAGTTTGAGGTTAGAAGCTTTCATGGATTTTGTTCTTTTTATATGAGGTTTATCAAGGGGTTTAGTACAATTACTAGTCCAATAATCGATTGCATAAAGAAGGGTGGATTTAAGTGGACTACACAAGCCACAATTGCTTTCAACACTCTTAAAAATGTTATGACTAGTGCATCAATTCTTACTTTGCCAAATTTTTCTATGCCATTTAAGTTAGAATGTGATGTAAGTGGGGTACGAATAGGGATGTCCTAAGCTAAGGGGGTAGACCGGTTGCTTACTTTAGTGAAAAATTAAATGAAACTAGGAGGAAATATTCTACTTATGACCAAGAGTTCTATGCTTTGATTAGAGCTCTTAGGCATTGAAGAACTTATTTAATTGCTAATTCATTTGTGTTATTTACCAATTATAAGGGATTGAAATATATCCAAAATCAATCACACTTGAATAGTAAACATGCTACATAGATAAAATATATTCAATCATTTGATTTTGTTGTTAAGTATAAGCCGGTTTCTAGGAATGTTGTGGCCGATTCTTTGAGTAGAAGACATAGTTTGTGAAGCTCAATGTATGCACATGTTATAGGTTTTGATGATATTAGGGGGATGTAAAAGAGTGATGAGGATTTTAGTGAGATTTTTAAGAAATGCAAGCAAGATGGTTATCCATGATGGTTATCTTTTAAAAAATGATGTTTGTTTTGTTCTTAAATGCTCTTTAAGGGAGCTATCTTGAAGGAGGTCCATAGAGGTGGTCTTGCTGGCCACTTTAGAAGGGATAAAACATATGCTTTGGCTAGTGGAAACTTCTATTGTCTAAAGATGATTAAAGATGTGGTGAGACTAGTAAGCGGTTCTAATATATGCCAAAGATCCAAGATGACTTCACAAGCCCACGGTCCATATTCACTATTACCAATTCTGAAATCTTTATAGGAAGATGTAAGTATGGATTTCATCCTTAGTTTGCTGAGAACTAAGAGAGGACATGATTCAATTATGGTTGTTATTGATAGGCTTAGTAAAATGGCTCATTTTATTCCTTGTTCAAAAAAAATAGATGCTTCACATGTTATGCATTTGTACTTTGAAATTGTTGTAAAACTTCGTGGCATACCTAGAAGTATTGTGAGTGATAGGGATGTAAAATTTTTGAGTCATTTTTAGAGAGTCTTATGGGCTAGGCTAGCACCGAGCTGAAATTTAGCATTAGTTTTCATCATCAAATAGATGGACAAACTGAGATAGTGAATAGAAGTCTTGGCAACATTCTTAGTAGGTTGTTGAAGGGGAAGACCAAGAATTGGGATGCTTTTCTTGCTCATGTCGAATTCTTATACAATAGTTCAAAGACTCATTGCTGAGTTATGTTCCGTCCAATAACAAAGCCGAGAATAGGGTCCAAGAGATCATAAATAGTCATCAAAAGGTGAAGAACAACATCATGAAACACAATGAAACTTACAAGAGGCAAGCCAAGTTTAAACGAATTGTAGAATTTAAAGAGGGAGACTTAGTGTGGGTGTACTTGAGGAAGGACTGATTTCCAAGCAAGAGGAAGATAAAGTTGACGCAAAAAGCTAAAGGTCCTTATAAGATTTTGAAGAAAATAAATTCCAATGCTTACAAAGTTGAATTGGCAAAGGAGCATGGAATTTCTAACACATTCAATGTAAGTGACTTGTTTCCATATGCTAATGACACAATGGAGGACCAACCACTTGATGAAGAAGAACCTTTCAACGTGGGGAGGATGATGGAGGACTATCCACACAAGCCATTAAAGACTTGACCAATATGGGTTTAGAATCATCCATACAAACTATGGATTAAGAAGAAGGAGAGGAGATGACCATAAGTCTAACCTCTAAACTCTACACATTGATTAAGCCGCTTGAAGTAAAAGTTATGGTCTATATTGCAAGATTTGAAGCCAAATTTTTTGAGCCCATTGAGTAGCCTATTATGCCATCAGAATGTTGCAATGTGCTTGACTATCAATTAAACCTGGCCATTACCCAACCAGCCATCAATAAGGATTTTTAATCTATGTGTGTTTTCATTAAGTATGTCTTATTTCTTATTTATGTTACTTTATGTCTAAATTTATGATGCTCTTAATCGTGTCATAATGTAGGAGTTAATGTGTCTTAAAGAAGAGTCTTTATGTAGGAGTTATTGTGTCTTAAAGAAGTGTCATTATTTAGGAATTATTAGACTTAAAGAAGGAATTAAAGGTACTGCTAAGTTGGAATGAGAGACCGGCTGCATGACTGTCCATTCCATTAGCTTAGCTTTCATTTCCTATTTAAGGTTGTCTAAGTTTCCCTTAGGAAGAACTTAGAGTTTTTTTAATTAAAAAAATCAGAAAGCATTTGCTTTGAAGTTGCAATAGTTTGCTAAGGGTTCTATTTGTTTCCAAAACTAATTAATCGTGTTTGATTGTTTTCCTAAAATAATTCTCATTGCTGTCCAAAACTACATTGTTCTCAGCCTCCGTCAATTATGACCTTCATCCACTATTTTAATCATAACTTCTTCATTTCTTAACCAAATCACTCGTTTTAAACACCAAATTAAAGATAACACAGTAAGCTACAACTTTAGAGGTTGTCTCAGGTTCCAATTCTGCCAATAACCTATCCAAATTTCTGTCACAACAACCTGCTAGTTCCATTCCCTACAAACACCAATTCCTCCAATATTCTCGAGTACCACCCTTGACCAATCCTAGAATGCCATAGCCACCATAACCACCCTTAACCGATCCTAGAACACTATCAAAAGGTTTCATTTTAAGCTTAAAGTGGAATTAGTAAAGGTCACATCATAGTGGCTTTTTAAGCAAAAGGGATAAATCCTAATTGCCTTCATCATTTCAACGTTTGCTTAAGATTATGTGATCTCAGCTAGTATTTACAAGCAAGTTCCAGAGTTACTCAATCATGAAAGAGCACTCTCAATAAAGAATACTTGAATTTGGTGTAAATATCTCAAATGGTTCAAATTCTTACCAAAGAAAAGTTTCATTCATCTATCACAACAAGCTAATGTCCTTTTAACCGAAATCTACGTTAATTAGTATAAGCACGCTAGTATACTCATTCACTCATATTTTGCATTTCTAATCCTGATGGAGTTCATTTAATGATCATGCATCTCTAAACGTTAAATAAGAAAACAAAATCACCAAATAAAAATAATAATATATTTTTAACTAACACTCCCCCACTCCCACACTTGAACATCACACTATTCCTAATGTGATACAAAAAAATGGGTCTAAGACAAAGGACAAAAATTATCACAAACAAGGATAAATATTAAAACTAAAAGAAATTAAAATAATAAGCAACCAAGAAAGGGATAGAAATACAATACGAATGTAGGGATGATCACTGCGTTGATCTGGTATGGAACGTGGTGTACTGCATCAAAGAATGAAAAACAACTGCATGGAAAATAGATAGAAGAGACGGGAGAGTAGGCCTGTGCATACAAAGCAAATAGATTAAGTCAAGTTTCACTAAAAAGAAATAAAAAACAATTAATTGAAAAGTAAAACAAACATTATATGGGTTGCCTCCCATTTAGCACTTCTTTAATGTTTTTTAACTGGACACCTCAATCATTACACTCAAGGTGGATCGCTCAAAGTGATTTGAGTCCACCGCTTTCTTCTTTTCATTGGGACCTTTCCTCAAGAATTCGCTAACATTTCCCTTAGTTGCATCTACCAACAATTGGCAGCATTCATTACTCTTTTTAACCAAGTCCAGTTTTTTTCTTCTTCCTGGAAGGTGAAATCAAAATATGCAGCATTAATTTGATCCACAAAAGAACAATCTTCAGAAACAGTAGTAGTGGGAATAGGTTCAACATTAAAGATTGAAAATTCTACTGCTTCTCCCAAAACAATCATGTTTATCTTTCCGTTCTTCACATCAATCAAGGTATTAGTAGTGGCCATAAACAGCCTCCCTAGGAGTATGGTGTGCTCTTTCCCTTGTTGTTTAACCTCTCCAATGTCTAAGACCACAAAGTCTATAGGAATAATTAATTCGTTAACCTTCACCGGCACATCTTTCGTTATTCCTTTGGGATAATGGATTAACCTATCAGCTAATTGTAGGCACATATATGTTATTCTTAACTGTCCAACAATTAGTTTCTCATAAATAGATTGAGGTATAAGGTTTATACTTGCCCAAGGTCAAGCATACCCTTAACCTCATCACCATTACCTATTAACACTTAAACAAGAAAGGGGAGATATGTCTAAGAGGAAAACAAATCAAAATTCAAGGAGCACATCAAGGAGAAACAATATTAGAGGGAAACAAGATCCTAGTAAGATCAATCAAGAAGAGAAAAGATTTAAGTACCATAGTTCATTATTATTTCTTAGTTCTTTGTTGTTCTTTGTGGAATTTTACTATGAGTTCATTATTATTTCTTATTTCTTTATTGTTCTTTGTGGAATTTTTTATTTTAATGTGAACTAAAATAGGAAATAGATTTAAGTGTGATGATTTGACAATTTTGCTTTTATTTTAATGAAATATTTTAGTTATGTTGATATTTTTTATGTTTTTATATTAATTAAATTGAAGGAGAAAAAGTGTAACACACCACTACCATAGAGCATATGCCTGAACATCTAGAGGGCATTCAATAACGTACCCTATGAAAATGGCATATTAGTGCAATCAAATCAACTTATTATGGTATCATACAGAACATAAGTAGTTTAAAGGTCAACTTTTGTCATTTCATTTACAAACATAACTTACACTATAAGATTACACTTCATAATACATATATTTACATTACCAAAGATATCTGAGAGTTTATTACTCTTTTACAAAATATTCTACATGAAATGAGAAACTTGTATACAATATTTCATATCACTATTTCAGAATAATATAATAATTCAATTCAATCATCCATATGATATATATCAAGTTATATATGCAAATGCATAGTGACTCCATTCATTTTTTTGCTTTGTTGTGACCGAGTGCCTATTTATTGCCTCTTATCTATTGTGGATACTGAGCTCATTTCATTTACTATCCCGTACCCATTGTAGATACCGGGCTCGTTAATAACTAAGCCTGTGGTTCTTTGTGCATATTTTTGAGATTTAGGCTCTTTTTCACACTGATCACTCCAGTCACAACTCCTTTATCTAATCATGCATAACAACGTAATGAAATGCATCAGTTCACAAAATATGCTATCAATAGCTTCCATTCTATATGCATAACAATTTATCATATTCATCGGATCTGAGTCCAATATTCAATATTTAGTTGAGTGCATATATTTTCCAAATTCATATACAATTAGAAAGCACTCCCAATACAATCCTAAATATCAAACTCCTCGGACCATCAATGTCTAGAATTATCACAATCATATTAGTAATATTTCAATAATTGAAATTTAAAGAGAAATAAATCAATCATATGAGAAAACATCTAGGTTAACTCAAAATACGCTCCAGATAAGCTATTGCCTTGACGACCATGCAATGTCTGGATGCTAACATTCTATTTGTGCTTCTTTAGTCATGTAATACGCACAATTTTACATATTACTAAGTTGATCAATCATATGATTATTCACTTATACACATGTCTATGGGTCATGATCAATGCATGCTCATTTGACTTTCCCGAGTAAGTATCCTTATTCACAAATCTTAACTATTCATACATCATAGCTTTGATATAGCTAGTTTGCAATTTAGGTTTATACCTTAAGTAAACTTAATTATTCTAAATTCATCAACCATACATTTACCAACCTTTTATATATATTCACACAATTCCCATTTCTCATTCATTCATTCCTAATGCATTATTCATGTCCTTTGGATCACATTTGCATTCATAAGAACATTTTCATTTCTTTAACACTCATAAATTCCAAATTTAGACACAATGATATCAAACAATCTTTTCCTTAAGTTAAAACATCAATTAACAACCTAAACTTGTCAAACACTTAACCAACTTATCCAACATCAAACTAGGTTCATTTTAAGCCTCAATTAAGTTCAAATGCGTCAAAGTAAATTGACTTATACTTAGTTAATTCAATAATCACACAAAACAACATTTTCTTCACTTCAAGGCATTTCCAACAATTATGTATGCAGCTACCATGATCGTGGTATGAGTGAACCGAAAGTTCATCATCCAATTCCTTCAATGTTTTCTAGATTTTATCAACTTAATATCAAATTCAAAACATCTTCCTAACACTTCATCAATTATACCTCAATTATATCTTAATTATACTCCATTTCCTCATCAATATCATCTCCAATTCTAACTCAAAATTATTCAATTGGCAGTTCATAAATTATTATCTTTCATGCATCAAGAATCAAAACATAAACTTTCATTCACTATGATGCATATAGCCCTAGTTCTTTCTCAATTCAAGAACACTACACTAGCACTTTTCTTTAGCATAAATTCACCATCATTATACATCAAATCCTAATCTATTTCATCCATACAACATATTCTAGCACACTTCATCATTAACATCATATACAATCCATCCCAATTCAATCATCATTATCATTCTATCAAAACATGTCATAAAGATCATATTTCTACTTACTTGTTAAGCTCAAATTCCACCTCAATATATCAAGTTAAACTAGCCCTCCATGCAAGCAAGATCGTCACAAATTCAAGGTAAAAAGAAGTTAGTTTTCAGTGAGGACAAAGGACAACACGAATCTAGTTCTTTAGCTATCTTGTGAAGGGTAAAAGTATAGATTAGGTGTGGCAATTTAGCAGGACTTAAACCAAAATATAGAGATGTAAGATAGGAGCAATTTTTGTTAGAGAGAAGAGAAGAAGATGGTGAATGTTCAAGCAAAAACTTCTACTACATTAACTTAATCCAACTGGGTGCAAGGTGTTACCATTTGACCATGGCATTTGTCACTAGGCATGCGTTCCATTTGTCCCATATTATAGTTGCCAAATGTCACCTATTTATTAGTCCATTTGTCACTCAATCATGCTGCCATTTGTTAATTAATTACCCATGCCAAATGTCACTCATTTATCTATGCCAAATGTTACTCAATTTATAGGCTTAGTCATCCTAATTTTCTATGTGTCAATTTGTCTTTCCACTTGGCAAACATGAGATAACAAATCCAGTCTTTTTTCACTAAGATTTCGAATAGCTGTCTGATTTCAAATTGCTTATGTTTCACCCCTTCCTCGAAGAAAGATGATCAAACAATTCCCTAGTCCAAATGTACATATTAATTCATCAATCTCCCAATTCTAATAATTAATTCCAAATTTACTACTTGTAACCAGTCAAACCAAAAGTTAAGATATAACAATGCATAATTCACATCATGATCATTGTAAACCTGTCATATCTCAAAACTTGTCAATTGAGTGCATATACTATCTTTGCATTGCGTACAAAATCATAATTCATATATGTATGCTAATGATATGCATGTGAATGAAATGCATTTCATAATGCTCAATGCCTTTATTCATGTGCAATCGTCTAGGGTTCTAACCCTTAGTATGTTTTCGAAACTGACTATTACAAAAAGTGAAAGATTCAGTTATTTGATTTATGTATTAAGATTTGAGATATGAGGTGTATGATGATAAGATGGCTATGTGTGAGTTATTCGACAACTAGCTATAGGATCTTCCTAGGTTAGGGTAAAACTTATTAAGAGAGTTCATAAAGTGGATTAATTTATTCTTAGGTTTTCCTAATTTAAAAAGATTTAAACTAACTAAATAAGGATAGGAATTATGTGTCTTATAATTGTAATTTAGGAATTCGTATTGGATTAAGAAACTAAAATTTTCACCATATTAAGATGAAGTAGAGCTTAGTAAAATTCTTGGAGGATTATACATCTAAGTCTATTGCATTTTTTTAATTGCCATTCTTATTTTTTTTACCTTAGATGATTAACTATTGTTTATTATTTAAATTGCTTATTTTCATTTATTCCATCACTCTTTTATTTAGAATAGAATATAGAAAGACAATTAGTACTAGTAATCATAATTCTCGTGGGATCGACCTATACTCGCTAGTGCTATCTACAACTACACCATTTGCTTGCAGTAAAACACAATCAATTTGTTGGCATCATTGCCAAAGGTTGTGATATTAAGAAATCCTTATTTTTATTAATCTATTCATTTTTAGGTAGTTTTAATTCTTTCATTTTTATATTTATTTATTTATCCTTATATTTCTCTTTTTGATCTTATGTTTATGTCTTGTTTTTTAAGATTGCGTATTTGTTGCTATATTTACTGAATACAACAAAAAGATGAAGACATTAGTATTATCTAGTAGATTATAGTATGCCATCACTTATGGAAACATTAGAAGCTTGTAACAAGAGCAAGATGATATATATTTAGAATCTTAATTAGTATTATTGATGTATTAGGTAATTTATGGTTGTAGCTGCCTAATCGTGAATGTTGCGCACTAGACTACATATGGGAGTAGCCAAATTTCAAAGAGAACTGGCTTAAAACATCCCTTATGGGAATAAATGTAACACCCCAACTCCCGCCGGACCCGAACCCGATATCGATAGTGATACCCGGATCCGTGCCCCGCGAAGGT
>JAOTAY010021436.1:0-10660 GCA_025629805.1 Erythroxylum baracoense | reverse complement strand
TAATATGCAGATACATATTTTAAATTAATTTGTAAAATTTATTATAATAATATGCATGTGAGTGATCTTAAAAAAGATGCACAAAGCAAATTGTAATCTTATTTTATTTACTAAAAAATGGTGGGAGTTTTTAGATGTAAAAAACTGTTTAAAAGTGAAAAATATCGACAGAGAAAAGCATCTAAAAGTTTACATAAAGTGTCTAAAATAGCATTTATGTGTTTAAGAAAACTGTCGAAAGTGTATGTTTTCGACGCATCTATGTGTGAATAGATTTTCGACGCTTAGATGCGTAAAAAATATATGTTTTTTGACGCATTTATGTGTAAATAGATTTTTGACACTTAGATTTTCGACACTTAGATGCATAAAAAATGTATGTTATTTTGACGCATTTATGTATCTAAGAAAACTGTCGAAAATAATTTTTGTGACAATTGTTTTTTCTACGCTTTATAAAGCGTCTAAAATTATTTTTAAGATACAAAAAAGCATATAAAAACTCCACCTTTTGTGTCTTTAAATTCCATATTTTGTTGTAGTGCACGAATGTTGAATTTAATGAGAAAGAAATTTACCAATGGTAGGAATTTATGTTATTCTGCTGTAACAAGATTTGCAACAAATTTCTTATCACTTTAGTCTTTTGTTACTATAAAGAAATAGTTAAGACAAATGTTTACAAGTGATAAGTGGGTTACATCTCAATATACTAGGTCTAATGCTGGAGTGAAGGTTTCTAGAATTATAATGGAAGATAAGAATTTTGGTCTCAATGCCAATTTGTTATCCGAGTTTGTGAGCATTTGGTAAGGGTGTTTCGCTTAGCTGATAGCAAAGCAAAGGCAGTAATAGGGTTTTTTTATCCCATGGAAAGGGCCAAGGAAGCAATCAAAGCCAATATGAAACATAAGCCTTCTTTGTACACATCATATCTTGCAATCATCAATTAGAGATAGGAAAGACAACTTTCTTCTCTATTGTTTGCAGCTGTGACATTTTTGAATCCTGGTGTTTATTTTAAACCAGATTTTACAAAGATAGCTGAAGTTAGTAGAGGAATGATATTCACTATTATAACAATTGTTGGCCATGAAATGACGCAAGATCTCTTGAGCTCACAGAAGGAGCTTTATAAGCAGGGTGCTGGAGATTTTGGATTGCCGATTGTTATTCGACAAAGAACAAAACTTTCTCTAGGTATTAGCTTTTTCCTTTTTCTTATTTGATGAAAATTAATTATCACTTTATTTTGTTTATAACGATATTTTTGTTATCTTACGACTTACAGTTTCTTAGTGGGATCAATTAGGAACTGGTGTTCCAGAATTACAAAGGTTTACAATTCAGATTTTAAGTCAATGTACGAGTGCAATAGGCTATAAACAAAACTTGAGCACATTTAAATTCATCCATTACAAGAAAAGGAATAGATTGAAGAACAAGCAATTGAATGACTTAGTTTTCATTCTTTACAATTTAAAACTTTAGGAAAAGTATGTTATTATCATTATTAATTTCGATACAATTTCTTATTATTTTCTAATAATTAAAATTTATTTTTTACTAGGAGTCTTAATAGCACAAGTAGTTAAACAGATCCAATTTCTATTGATAATATCGATATTTTGACGGATTGAGTTTCTGAGGAACCGAATTTGATAGAAGTGAATGACTTGAAAGATAATCTTGGATGAGAAAGCATTGATATGTTATTTGGTGCATTAAATTTGAATCATGATGATGACGAGGATTTTCTACCAAATGATAATTGGGGTTAGTGCAGTTATAGCGGGTATCCTCTCATAGACGATTGAATGAAGTTCTAGGTTTTTATTTTTCTTCTTCTTTTAATTTTACTTATATTTGATGTATATGTTAAATTATATATATGTAATGTAATTGTAAATGTTTTTGTTGCATGTTTTACTTCTACTTGGTTGCTTCCTTATCTCGAACTCTTGTCGTAAATTGTAATAGTTTTAGAGTTAAGGATTTTTATTATTCTTTTTATTTGATGTTTTGATGTAATTATTATATGATGAAATTGCAATATTTTAAATACTTTATATTATTCTTAATTTATATTTGTATGATGATAATTGCCTTTTTTCATATTAATTGTGATTATTATTTATATGTGAAATGTTTGAAAATTATTGTTATTTCATATTAATTATGGTTATCATTTATTATTATGATTTTTGAAAGCAGGATTGATGTAAACTTATAAAGTATACAGTACAACTGTACCACATGATAATGAAATATTTTGCAATTTCTAAAAAAATTCAGTAATTATTTCATAAATTTAAAAAATTACCCAAAACGGTACCCAGTATTGACTGGTACTAGTATAGTATGTACCAAAACTCAATTCGGTATCAAGTCTGGTACGGTATTCGCAACATTGCTTTAATGTGATTAATTTTCTAAAACTAAAATAAAAAGTAACTTTGTTGAAAATTGACTTTTTAATTAACAGTTGAATAATAATAAAATATATTATTTTATAAATAGTGATATTAATAAAGTAATTTATCAAATATTTAAATCATAAATAATAAATAAAGTGCAATGAAGAGTAAATGAGTCCCTTGATTCATGACGAAGAAAATAAGTAAAATGAGTCGCATATGTAATTCAAGAGTGTTCCAAACAAATATAATAAAATAACTACGAATAAAAAAATTAAATATTTTAAGATATAATAAATTATTTTAATCCTTCTGATCTTAATTGATTTAACAAATTTGGAGTTTTATCAATAATTTTTTTTAACAACTAGCCAATGCCTAACTTACATATAGATCTGATCTATTTTGATGATTGACATAATGCTGTGAGATACTTTTCAAAAATTAATTAAGAGATATAAAAATAAAAGTAATTATGATAATTGGATGAGAATTGAATGATTTTGAAAATAATAAAAGTATATTTATATAAATACTTATTTAGTGAAATAAAATTTTTTGTGATCTTTTATGATTATATTGGTATTTGACATTTTTGATATATAACATATTCATTCTTCATATTTGATATATGTCATTATGTCTAACGAATTAGTCATCACTACTGTTAGTCAAAGAATGATGGAATGATTTGTTTGACGAAAATAGATGTTATGTTTTTCAAGAAAATCGAATATAAATTAAAATTATACTTTAATAGAAAATAAAATTTATTATTGATGTTCACATATGTTAGAAGAAAAATATTTTGATGTGAACCTTTTAATATTACAATTGAAATATATAAAATGATTAAAATGTACATATACTTTTAATTTTAAATAATCAAACATGAAATATTTTACTTAATTTCTTACAATTAAATTTATGGTGAATATATCGTGAAGAGTATTGAAGGCTTTTATTAAAGACAAGGATATTCCAGGATGGCCATATGGAAGGAGTTGTTTCATGGCTATTGCCAAGCACAACTGACCTGAATTCTAAAAGCGCTCTGGAAAATAATCCTGATGATATCAAGTCTGAGGATCTTCTTTTCGTTGATATGGATCCATTCACTATAACAAACAGATGATTTTGCGACAAAATAAAAATATCGCCAAAAGTTAACTTATTGCGACGGTTCAAAGAATTCGTCTTTAAAACTAATCATTTAGCGACTAAAATGAAAAGCGTCGCAAAAGGGAAAACCTTTAACGACGCATAGCAGAAATCATCGTCAAATGCTAAATATTTAGTGACGATTAAGAGAAATCATCTCTAAATGATGCACAATGGGTGATGATGTCAAATATTCGTCCTAAATAAACTTATGACGACGCTTTTGAAAAACGTCACCATAACTTATCAAACATTTGATAACAATTTTGAGAAATTGTCATCAAAGGGTCTATATTTGGCAACGATATTTCGAAGCGTGACCAAAAGGTCAATGTTTTGTGACGAACTTTTTATTTGGTCGCAAAAAGCTTAACATTTAGCGACGATTTTTTAAAATCGTCACTAAATGTCAAGCATTTAGCAACGTCTTAACTATGATAGATTATAAGAAAAATGTCGTACATTTAATGACAATTTCTAGAAATCGTCTAGAAATTGTCATTAAATATATGACATTTTTCAAAATTATTAAACTAACATTCTTATAATCTATCATAGTTAAGATATGTTTTATTGGAGATTTGTTTTGAATGTTTACAACATGTTATTAAAAAACTCACAACATAATTTTAAGTATTAAATAGTAGTATTAATTAATCATTAGTATTTACTAAAATTGCAAAAATTATTTATAAAAATTTTAAAAAATTTTACCAATATAAAAATATGATATATAGAGTAGTACGAACTTTAAATTAGAAGTTACCCAATTCATACAGTTATAGAACCAGAACAATAATAGTCCACATTCAATACTAATGTAATGGTTCAGGTTTGTTTTTTTCTCTTCATATTTCCTTCCATTATTTCTGTTTATACATCTCATGACTACTTCTCCTAATTTAGGAAATAGGTGAGAAAGCCGAGGCTAACAAAGTAAAAATGAAGACTCCTTATAACACCAGCTTTAAATCATTTGTCGTCGTCCGACAAGAATTTGTAAATGTAACGTTTTCAATTTATTATTCTATTTTTTAATACAATAAATTCTAGTTGATTATAATTTTTTAAATTTATATTATATAGTCAAACACATCTCCAAGGGCAAGAGTGTAATAAGATCACTCTGTACAAGCACGCACACTACAAGGAAGGTCAAGGCTAGACGTTTGTAGAGGCATAAAGTAATTATGTAAATACAAATAAATTAATATTACAATTTGTTTTTCTATGTAATAGTAAGTAATAATTTTTTAGTTAACTCGCTTTTTTACTTTAAATTGTAGGATAAGATGCAGGAGTTGTTGCAGACGTCATTGGCTGAGGGGAATCAGTCCAATGTCGATGACATTTGTAACAATGTCCTTGGTACACGATTGGGCTATATCAAAGGTCTTGGGTATGACCCTAAGCATGTTGGTGTCTCTTCGTCATAACCGGTATATGTCACGGCGCTTCAAGAGGAGAACCAGGCACTGAAGAGTAAGTTACAATGTACGGAAGATAAGTTAAATTGTAATGTAAAAAAAGTAAACAAGCTTAAAAAGAAGGTCAAACAATTACTAGACTTAGCATATGTCAGTAGTAGTAACGACCATGAGGAGTCTTAGTTTGTGTATGACCTGTAAATTTTTTTTATAAAATGCATTTCATTTTTATTGTTTATTTTATTTCAATTTATTATTATTCAAAAAATATGTCACTAACATTAATTATAAAATGAATAATTTTTATATTTCAATCTTTTTTAAAAATTGTAACAAATTAAAATAAATTTGTTTTTAGCAATTATAATAATATTTAAATTCAAAATTAAAATTTGTCACTAAATAATATTAGCTACCAAAACAAAATCGTCACAAAAAGTTATTAACTATGTTTATAAAAACTTCGTTAAAAACATTTTGCTACAACTACAAATTAGTAGCTAAAAGTATTTTGCTTCAAAAATAAAATCGTTAAAAAAAATTATTAGCTGCTAAAATCAAAATCGTCACAAAATGTTTTTACCTACGTTTGCTGAAACATCTCTAAAAATATTTCCTTACAACAACAAATTAGTAGCTAAAACTATTCTGTTACTAAAATGAAATCGTCACTAAAAGTAATTACCTATGAATACAATTTAGTAGAAAAAAACTTTTAGCTATGAAACAAAAACATTGCAAAAATTATGTACGACATTTTTTATTCTCATTGGTTATACATTTTACCGACGAATTGATTGTGTCGAAAAATATTTAGGCGACCATTTTAGCAAAACAATTTTAGCAAAACGCCGCGGATGTTATTTTGATACCGGAATTCAGCGATGATTTGGGTGATGATAATTTTTTGTCGCAAATTAGTATTTGCAACAATTTGTTATTGTTTAGCGACGTTTATTTTTGTCACTAAATGTATTATTCGTTGTATTAATTTCCAGATTTTGAGTATCAGAATTTACTGCAAAATGGGAAAATTTTCCAGAAGAATAATCATGCTCATGGAGCAACTGATAGTGTTGTCCCCGTACTGACCAAAGCAGAAGCTCATGCCAATCTTGTAGTGAACATTAATAATTGTTCCGATATAGATTTCTGTCGAACAAAGCTTTAATCTTTCAGCTACCCAACGCAGTCTATGAGCCAAAGCGCAAGTGTTCACTCAAAATTTTCCTGCTTTCTTTGAAAAACAATCTTGTGCGAAACTGAAATTGGTGCTTTGCTTTTGCAGGTTTCATCTTCATCCCTTGACGTTGGAGTGGCTCAGGATGGAAGTTCGCCGTCTGATATATCATACCCTTTTAAGCCGAAGCGCCGATACAAGCATGCCTCTCTGTAACACCACTAGTTCTGATCAAGCTACTCAGGAATGTGGACTTGACCGTGAAGCCAGGGTTATGAGGTACAGAGAAAGTAGCGAGAATCGGAAATTCGAGAAAACGATTCGCTACGCTTCACGTAAAGCCTATGCTGAGACCCGATCAAGAATCAAGGGTCGATTCGCTAAACGGACTGAAATGGAACCCGACATCGACCAACTATATAGTACATCAGTCACGAGTCAGATACGCAACATGGAATTGTCCCAAACGTTTTGATAAATGGCTAGAGATGGAGGCCTGGAGGGTTGTTAATATTTTTTGTGTACTATAATAATCAGCTGATCTTTGGGCAATTTATAGAACTAGAATAATTGTAAGGCGGTGTTAGACTGTTTAGTGTTGGTTTTCTTGTAGGAGAAAATAAAATTAGAACACTTTTGCTGATATATAAAGAATGATTCTACTGATCAATCTACTGTATTATTAACGAAGACAACTCTGCCACTTAAATAGGCAGTACAGGCATCAGGGAAGAAACCAACTAAAATACAAACTCTTTAACAAACAGAACTAATTTAGCTAGAAAGTGGGAACACTGACAACTAGAAAATCTACTAGCTTATTTTACGTTAACTGAATATCAAAGTAAAAGATCATAAGTTTGAATGAGTCTTTACTTCTAACACTCCCCCTTCATTCAAACTTAGAGAAATTTTCATGTTTGTTTTGCACCAAATTTTTCGTCATTATGCCTGCAACTTGTTGTTTTGTTTCACAATTTTTCAACCTCACTTCTCCTTTTTATAGTAACTCCTGTAAGAAATGCTGTTTAATTTTGATATGCTTGGTTCGAGTGTGAAATACTGGATTCTTTACAAGCATCACAATAGACTTATTATTGTAAAAGATGTCTGTTGGTTCAAATTGTTCTTATCCTAAGTCACCCAATATTCTTCTCAACCATGCTGCTTGACATGCCGCTGTTGTAGTTGCTACGTATTCAGCCTCGGTAGAAGATAAGCTACAGTAGTCTTTTTTTTTAGCTTCATCAAATAGCAACTGTTCCAAGGATGAAAAACTTCCTAAAGTGCTCCTTTTGTCCTCTATAGAACCAACCCAATCGTTGTCCGTGAATCCTCTAAGACTGAAAATTTTAGATTTTCAAAACCATATGCCAAAATCCTTTGTTCCAACCAAGTATCGAAGAACCCTCTTGGCTACACCAAATTGATGTATAGTCGGTTTGTGCATAAACCGTGATAAAACACCAACAGAAAAACTTATGTCTGGACGAGAATGTGTCAGATAAATTAATCGCCTAATTAGACTCCTAAACAATCTTCCATTTGCAGAACCTGTACCATCTTCTGATTGAAGCTTTTCATTTATATTCATCGGTGTTTTGACAATCTTACACCGAACCATATTAAACTTTATGGTATCTTCCACATATATCTTCTGAGATATAAAAATACTATCATTTGTTTGCATAATCTCTAACTCTAGGATGTAACTCAACTCTCCCAAATCTGTCACATCAAACATGCTCATCATTGACTTCTTAAACTCAGATATAAGATGCAAAGATGAGCATACAAGCTTATTATCATGAGATTAATAGTACATTGTTTCTTCACATATAACGTAGGTTCATGCTTGCTTCTTTCAAATTCTTGCTTGTTAAAGAAATCATCGATCTTGCTGTACCAAGATCGTGGAGGTTGTTTCAATTCATAAAGTGTTTTTCTCAACCTGAACACCTTAGTAGGATTCCTTGAATCCTCAAAACTAGGGGGCTGGCAGACTTACACTTCTTCTTGTAAATCACTGTTGAGGAAGGCCGATTTGACATTACACTGAAAAACATTCCAACCTTTTTATGCTACCAACAATAAAATGATCATCACCGTTTCAAATCGAGCAACTGGTGAAAACGTTTCCTCGTAGTTTATTCCTTGTTGCTGCGTAAAACCTCTTACCACGAGTCTTGCCTTATGCTTCTCAATGCTACCATCTACTAAAAATTTTGTTTAAAATATCCATTTCAGACCAATAGGAGTTTCACCTTTAGGAAGATCAGATGGCTCCCAAGTTTGATTCCTTTGAATGGACTGCAATTGATCTTCCATTGCACTCCTCCATTCCTGATGTTGCAATGCTTCCTCAACCGAAATAGGATTACCAACAAAGAGAACTAATGGCAATGCAACCTCTCCTTCAATTTAAAATAGACGTCAAGGAATTCTGCCACACTCACTTCTCCGTAATTGAGCTAAAACTATTGCAGTAGTTGTATTGGGAGAAGAGTCTTCAAATGTAGAAGCTGACCTTGTTTTTTGGAGTTGAATTTTGAGAGTTGCAAATCGTATCAATCTTTACTTCTTTTACTTCTTCTGTGTTCTCACCTCCATCTTCTTGGAAATGTGCATTTTGCTCCTTGTCTTCTTTCTCCCACTCCCATTTTGCTAGTTCATTAAAAACCACATTCCTGCTCATTGTAATAGTCTCACTTGTAGGATCATAGAGCCTATATGCTTTTGACTTGGTGCAATATCTAATAAAGATGAACTTTTCGATTTAGTTGCCAACTTATGTTTTTCTGTTGTACATAAGGCATAACAAATACAGCTGAAAACTAGAAGATGGCTTACCGAAGGTTTGTTCCTAAACTAAGCTTCATATGGAGTTTGATTTCATGCTGCTTTAGTCAGTGACAGGTTGAGAAGATATACAGCAGAAGTTACTCCTTCTGACTAGAAACTGTTTGGTAATCCTTTAGACTTAAGCATTGAATAGGCCATCTCAACTACGATACAATTCTTTTGCCACTCCATTTTGCTCCGGAGTATAGGGAGCTGTCAACTCGCTCTTGATGCCTTGCTCATCACAAAAAGCTGCAAACTCCTTAGAAGTGAATTCACCTCCACGATCAATTCTAAGGACTTTCAGATATTTCCTGCTTTGCTTCTCAACTATAGCCTTAAATTTCTTGAAATTTTCGAAAGTCTCAGGCTTGATTTGAAGAAAATAAACCTAGCTCATTCTGTTATAATCATCAGTGAATAAAAAGGAAATACCTGCTCCTAGCTAGAGATTTAGCTCTCATCGGACTACAAAGAATAGCATGTACTAGCTCCAGTACATCGGTGGCATGCCTTGCTTTTCCTGCTAGGAAGGCCTTCTTCACTTGCTTGTTGAGAATGCACCCCTCATAAACTTGCTTTGACGGGATAATAGATGGTAAATTGCTGACCATCTATTTTGCTTTCAGCAATTATAAGCCTTTAGTGTTTAGATGCCATAATTCACTCTCTTCCAACACCTTGCTCATGATGACCGCTTCTGTAAAGAAATCTAAAAGGAACATTCGATTTGTCAACATTCAATCACTTACAAGGATCTCATCTGTAACTTGTTTTTTATCAAACATTTTGGATTATTAAACTCAATCGAATAATCAGATTGGATTAGCTGTCTAATAATTCATAAATTATGAGCCAAGTATGGAGCATAATGAACATCTTTTTATTACCTACATAAATTACAACTTTTCCTTTTCCTTTGATCTGTAATTGCAATTCTGACATATAAACTGATTGTTTCATCAAGATCTTTAAATTTTGACTTGTCCCTAGTGATATGAGGAGAACATCCACTGTCCACGTACCATATATCGGTTACAATCTTATCTACCTTTGTCTTTTTCATGAAAAAATAATCTTCTTATTCTTTGTCCTCCTTGGCAAAGTTGGCGTCTTTAGGTTTGGGCCAACAAAATTTCTCATTATGCCTATTCTTATTGCAGTATGTGCAGTGTAGAGGACTATTTCGACCATGACCTCTTCCATGACCTTGAGATCCTCCTCTACCTCTTCCTTTGAAGCATTGATTCAAAGATTCATCATTACTAGTTTCTATAATACTAGTCTCCTTGTATTTCCACAAATCTTGAGACTTGAACAACGCCTTCATTTTGATGATCCAAAACTCATACGAGTCTCCTTTGAAGATAGGTATTTGTGATTGAGACACGGTGACCAAACTGGAACTTGATGCCATTGCTTTACATAAAGAACTAAAAAAAAGGTGTTTAATTCTTTAGGGAACCTGGCTTTGATACCACGTTTGTAGGAGAAAATAAAGTACTTGAACACTTTGCTGATATATAAAGAATGATTCTACTGATCAATCCACTGTATTTGTTGGACCCCACACCCGCCCTTAGGTCGGCGGCGTGTGTTTGCGGGACATACCGCGGCATCCAACCTTACTCAGT
>JAOTAY010021435.1:0-10661 GCA_025629805.1 Erythroxylum baracoense | reverse complement strand
GTCAAGACAATTCTAAGCACTTATACATTATTCCAAATTACTATTTTACCCTTCCCATTGGTGATGGGATGTTACAGACATATTGGTATGGTCACTGGGCACCTTAGGTGAGTAAAACAACGATTGGCATGATCCCTGAGCACCTTTGGTGAGAAAACAGGCTGGTAACAAATCCTTGGTAGGTAAAACATCCAGTTGGCATAGTTGTTTGGCACCTTCAGTGAGCAAAACAATCCATTCACATAGTCAATGGGCACTTTCGATGAGTAAAAAATCCATTGTAACGATCACTAGGCACCATTTAATGTGCACCACAAAGTGGAAAGATTGAAAAGTTCGGATTTAAGGAAAGAAGAACAGGATAGATTTGAATTAACTAAAATTATATCTGATATGCAGGGTTTCAAATTTACCTACTAGACCTCATGAAAAACTTATCTCGAGCAACCTAGATAGTGGGTAAAGAATAAACCAAGAAAATTTTTTACGACCAAAATCATGCCACAATTTGATTCAGTTGATAAGTGATGTTTAATTCCTAAGTTGAAAAGAACAAGAGGGGTTTCCCCTCTTAAGATGACCAGTGGCACACAAGAAGTAATATGATTAAAAATTCTTCCAAAACCCTAAAACATAAATGTTTATACCTAGGCTTAATGCTAAAAGACTTGGGCTAAAAAACATGCTTAGGCTTCTCCTCTTAGGCTTAAAAACATGCCTATGCCTGGTCAAACAAGCCCTTCAAGTCTGATCGTAGGCACGCCTCTCCTCTTGGGCTTAAGTGATGATGCGCAGCCTAATATGATGGTCTTCAAGTCCTAAGTGAGTCCAATCCAAGGATTTGAGATAAATGAATCAATTTGGGTTGAGATTCAGATAAGTCTCCTCCAATAGGCTTTATGCACTCCATCTTCTCCATAAATTGGCGCACATATTCATAGGGTGCCTCTTTGAGTCTCACAGTCCTAGCTCTAGATATAGGTCTAACTGGAATGACAAGCTCACCCCCATCATGCACTCCATCTCCATGGTGGTCCTGGCTCTTGCTTACATCTGTCCCTCCCTCCTCATGAAGATTCGTCCTCGAATCTGAATCCATGTGAAAAAGAGAAAGATAAGTAATATTAAAAGTTATAGAAACAAAATACTCACCTGGCAGGTCAATCTTGTAGGTTTTGTCATTCATCTTCTCCAACATTTAGAATGGACATCACCTCTAGGATATAGCTTGGATTTCCGCTGGGTAGGAAACCTCTCCTTCCTAAGATGCATCCAAACTCAATCTCTAGGTTTAAAAGTCACCATCTTTGGCCCCTTTTTGGCTTGCTTCGCATATACCCTGTTTCTATGCTAAATGTGCTGTCAAGCCTTCATATAAAAGTCCCTAATCATCTTAGATTTCCTTTTACCATTTGTACTAGACAACTCATCCAATGGTAAAGGTACCAAAAATAAGACAGTCTAAGGATTAAAATCATATACAAGCTCAAAAGGTGAATAACTTGTGGTGGAATGCACTTACCTACTACATCAAGTAACAAGGTACCTAAGGTTTTATTATCAACCTCAGTCTATCCATCTATCTGTGGATGACAAGTAGTAGAATAAAGCAATTTAGTACCTAACTTCCCCACAGAACACGCCAAAAAAGGATCAAAAATATATCATCTCTATCAGAAACAATAGACCTAGTAATACCATACAATCTAACAATATCCCTAAACAATAAATCATCAACAAGCACAACATCAATAGTCTTATGACATGCAATGAAATACGCCATCTTACTAAATCGATCAATAACAACAAAGATGTTATCATACCCCTTCTTTATTCTAGGTAGTCCTAAAACAAAATCTATAGAAATATCAACCCAAGGTTTAGTAGGCACAAGTAAAGGGGTATACAATCTATAGGGTTTAACAGTTGATTTTGGCTGTCTACATGCAATGCATTTGGCACATACACGCTCAACATCCTTGTGCATACCAGGCTAATAGAAATGTTCATGCAAAATTCCAAGGTTTTAGTAACCCCAAAATGACCCATCAAACCACCACTATGGGCCTCGTGCACAAATAAAGCACGTAAAAAACAATTAGGCACACACAACTGATTACCACGATATAAATATACATTATGCCTATAAAATTATTAGAATGAAACATGCTCACAAGCAGCATTCATAGTAACAAAATCATCATCAGAAATATACATTTCCTTAAGCTGCTCAAATCCTAATAATTTAGAACTAAGAGTAGAAATTAAGGAATACCTCCTAGATAAAGCATCAGCTACCATATTTTCCTTCCCTTGCTTGTAATGTTGTACATACAAAAATGTCTCCAAAAACTCCACCTAAGTGGCGTATCTCTTGCTTAGCTTACCCTATCCCCTCAAGTGCTTTAGGGACTCATGATCTGTCTAAATGACAAACTCTCTAGGTTGAAGGTAATGTTGCCACACCTCCAATGCTTTCACCACAGCATATAGCTCCTTGTCATAGGTCAGATAATTGAGTTATGCACCACTTAGTTTTTCACTGAAATAAGTTATTGGTTTGTTTTCCCTGCAAAAGCACAACATCTATACCAATACCAGAAGCATCATATTCAACCTCAAAAGCTTTCTCAAAGTTAGGTAAACACAGTATAGAAGTAGAACATAATTTTGTTTTCAACAAATTAAATGCATGCTCTTATTCCTCAGCACATGTAAACCCTTTCTTATTGACTATTTCAGTCAAAGGAGTAGCAATGGTAAAGAAATCTTTCACAAACCTCCTATAGAAACTAGCAAGTTCATGAAAACTCTTTACCTCACTAGCACTCTTAGGTGTCGGCCATTCCTGGATAGCCTTCACCTTCTCCTCATTAACCTCAGCTCCCCTAAAATTGACTACAAATCCCAAGAATACAAGCCTATCAATACAAAAAGTACACTTCTTAAGGTTCGCATAGTTTCTCCTATCTCAATACATCTAAAACACATCTCACATGCACGACATGCTCATTAAGATTATTGTTATATATCAAGATGTCATCAAAGTAAACAACCACAAATTTTCCAAGAAATGCACGCAACACATGATTCATCAACCTCATAAAAGTGCTGGGTGTATGAGTTAAACCAAATGGCATAATTAACTACTCATATAACTCATATTTAGTTTTAAAAGCAGTTTTCCATTCATCTCCTGGTTTCATTCTAATATGGTGGTATCAACTTTTCAAATCAAATTTGGTGAAGATACATGCACTATGCAATTCATTAAGCATATCATCTAACCTAGGAATAGGATGGCGATACTTTACAATGATTTTGTTGATAGCTCTGAAATCTACACACATCCTCCAGGTCCCATCTTTCTTTGGCACCAGCAACATAGGCACTGCACAAGGGCTCAAGCTCTCCCTCACATGCCCCTTATCCAGTAACTCACCCACCTACTTTTGAAGTTCCTTTGTCTCTTCAGGATTACTCCTATAAGTTGGGCCGTTTGGAATCTAAGCTCTAGGTACAAAATTAATCTGGTGCTCTATGCCTCTCAAGGGTGGCAGTCCCTTAAGCATCTTATCAGGAAAGACATCAGTATAATCCTACAAAAGAGAAGCAAAAACACTAGGCAAAGTCTCAAGAGGGTTAGTGTTAGAAACTAAACACTCTCTATATCTCACCACTACTAGTGCTCTCTTCTCTCCAGTTACTCTCCTCAAATCTTTTCCTTTAGCTATCAAGCTCACTTTTCTCTCTTTCTTTTCTTTCTTTTTTTCTCCTCCTGAGCTCTTCTCTCCTACACATCCCACTTCCTTTTCCTCACTTGTGTAGTCACTCACCATTGGGCCAAACTCATTTTTCTTTTGGGCCTCTTTTCTCTCTTCACTTTTTTTATTCTCACTACCTAAACCCTCCTCACTTTTACTTGCTTTTATCTGGTCCAGGTACAATTCATATGGTGATAAAGGTAGTAGAATGAAATTCTTACGCTTAAACTTAAAGGAGTACCTATTGGTATACCCATCATGTGCTACCCTCTTGTCAAACTACTAAGGTCTCCCAAGTAACATATAACTAGCCTCCATTGGTACCACATCACACAACACCTCATCCTTATATCTTCTTACAAAAAATGACACTACAACCTACTTAGTCACCTTCACACCAGTACTATCATTAAACCACTATAAATTGTTTGGCTTTGGATGTTTCCTGCATGTCAAACCTAATTTCTATACCATAGTCCAACTAACTGCGTTAGTGCAACTACCCCCATCAATGATCAAATTGCATACTTTTCCACCAACTAAACACCTCGTATGGAAGAAGATTCTCTCTCTAATCTACAACCTCATCTGTGGGCCTAGCACTCAGTACCCTCTTAACTACTAGTGCTTCCCTATAACAGCTCTCTCAAAGAAACTATCATCCTCAAAATCATTATCAACAACAAGGTTAGATTCACCACCACTATCCTCCAAGTCAATCATCCCATTATCCATGATAATCATGACTTTCTTATTTAGACATTAAGATGCAATATGGCCAGTACCCAAACACCTAAAGCATTTAATGCTAGAATGCTTACTAGAAGAAGCTTGGGTTTTAGGTGTACGTTTAGGGTCAAACCCTACATTTGGCCTTTTGGGTGTCTCCTTGAAGTGCACCCCCTTATCTTTTGACTTCTCCTCTCTATTGGGCCATTTTGAACTCCATGATTGGCTAGAATTTGTCCCACTCCTTGCTGCCACTTTAACTTTGATTTGTTTCTCCACCTTCATGGCCATGTTCACCATGTACTTAATCTCTAAGTAGTGCTACAACTCCACAACATTGGCTATCTCCCTTCCACTCAAAAATCTGGCCATTGTGGCCTCTAGGTCCTCCTCTATGTTGGCTCGAAATATAGCCACCTCCATCCCCTTGTGGTAGTCTTCCACTGATTTAGACCCCTGAGTGAGTTTTTAAAGTTTTTGATACATCTTCCTGTAATAGTAAGAAGGCATAAATTGCTTCCTTATGCATGCCTTCATATCGTCCCAAGTAGTAATTGGCATCTCTCTATTTCCTCCACTGGATGTCACCAACTGATCCTACCATATTAAAGTATAATCTGTAAATTCAACAACGATTAGCTTTACCTTTTTATCTTCAGAAAAATTGTGGCATTCAAAAATCAAGTCCACCTTCCTTTCCCACTCTAGATAAGCCTCTGCATCATTCCTTCCCTTGAAAGCTAGAATCTGCATCTTGATGGATTTAAGGTCTCCATCTCTCCTAGGTTTGCGTACCTCAAACTCCTTCTCCTCCTCTGGCTCATACCAAGGTGGTGGTTGCTGTTGGCGTACACCTGCACACCTCCCCTGAGGTTCCTCACATCTCCCTTGCCTGAGCTCATCCATCTGTCCCCTAATCTCAGTTAAGGCAAGATTGAACCTCTCAAATTGTTGCTGCATGGCTCTCAAAGTTAAAGCAATATTTGCATCTCCCCATTTGTTGTCTACATTACTACCTCCCTGTGACATTGTAGATAAAATGATATACCTGTAAAACAAGGTTAGTAATAAACAACCTCACACACTCCCTCACGTGTTTCACTCAATTGATGTCACTTCCCTCGTGTTTAAGTCATAAAAATGACAACCTCAAATAAACCCACACACTCTTGCCTTTTACTACTCAATTCCCACTGAAATTCAATTCACCACTCAGAACTAATTCTCAACTGATCAAAAAAAATCAAGAGTATGAAAATTTCGAACTAACTAATAAGTACGAGTATAATGAAATAATTTTTTTGCATTTTTCAAATTTTTTTACAAAATTTTTAGATTTTTTCATTTTTGGACTTTTTTCTTAACCTTTTTTACTTTTCTTTTTTGGATTTTTTCAGATTTTTTTCTCTGGCTTTTTTCGACCTTATTTCATTTTTTCATTTTTTGGACTTTTTTCTTATTTTCAGACTTTTTCCTTTTTTTCATATCTAGGTTAAATATTAATAAAAGATAAAACAAGAAAAAGAAAAAACCTTAGGTTGAAAGTTAATTCACACCTGAATTGATGAACTGACGATAATTGAAAATAGTTCGTAAGAACATCTTTGGTGGAAAAAAAATAGATAACATGATCATTGAGCATCTTCGATGAGCAAAACAACCTATTGGCATGGTCGCTAGGCAGCTTAGGTGAGCAAAAGAACCAGTTGGCATGATCACTGAGCAATTTCGGTGAGAAAATAGCTCGTTGAAAATTTTTTTGTTGGAAAAACAACCAGTTGGCATGCTTGCTGGGCACCTTTAGTGAGCAGAACAACCTATTAACACATTCACTGGGCATTTTTGGTGAGTAAACAACCCATTGTAACGATCATTGGGCACCATTGGTGAGAACAACCCATTATAACGATCAATGGGCAGCTTCGACGAGAAAACAACCAGTTGGCATGATCTTTGGGCACCTTCGATAAGAAAAACATCCCTTTGGCCTAGTTGTTGAGCACCTTCAGTGAGCAAAATGTCCTTTTGGCATTGTTGTTAGGCACCTTTGGTGCTCAAAACAACCAGTTAGCATGATCATCGGGCACCATTGGTAAAGAAAACAACTCGTTGGCACAGTTGTTGGGCATTTTTGATGAGAAAATTACGCATTAGCACGGTTGCTGGGCACCTTTGGTAAGCAAAACAACCCATTCACACAGTTGTTGGGCACCTTCAGTGAGAAAACAACCCATTGGCACATCTTTGATGTACAAAACAGCCTGCTGGCATGGTTGTTGGTCACCTTCAGTGAGAAAACAATCTGTGGGCATATCTTTGTGGAAAAAACAACATGTTGGCATGGTCGCTGGGCACGTTTGATAAGCAAAACAAATCATTGACAAAGTCTCTGGGCACTTTCGATGTTGTAGACAGCCCATTTTAACGATCGTTGGGCACCTTTGGTGAGAAAATAACCCATTGTAATGGTCACTAGGCAAATTCGATAAGAAAACAACCAGTTGGCATGGTCGTTGGGTACCTCTAGTGAGCAAAACAACATTTTGACATAATTGTTGGGCACTTTCGGTGAGCAAAACAACCAATTGGCATGATCGTTGGCTACCTTTGGCGAGGAAAACAACCCATTGACACAATCGTTGGGCACTTTTGCTAAGAAAATTACCCATTAGCATGGTCGCTGGGCACCTTCAGTGAGAAAACAACTAGTTGACTTGGTCACTGGTCACCTTTAGTGAGCAAAACAACCCGTTCACATAGTCGTTGGGCACTTTCATTAAGAAAACAACCCATTGGCACATCTTTGTTGGGAAAAACGACCCGCTCGCTTGACTGTTGTGCTCCTTCACTGAAAAAATAGTTCATGGGCACATCTTTGGTGGGAAAACAACTAGTTGGAATGGTTGATGGGCTCTTTCAATAAACAAAACAACTCATTGACACAATCGCTGGGCATTTTTGGTAAGAAAGAGCCTATTGTAACTGTCGTTGTATACCTTTGATGAGGAAACAAACTAGTTGGAATGGTCGTTGGGCACCTTCGATGAGCAAAAAAACCTGTTGGCATGGTTATTAGGCACCTTAGGTGAGCAAAACAATCAGTTGGCACGATCACTAAGCAGCTTCGGTGAGAAAATAGCCCATTAACAAATCTTTGGTAGGCAAAGGGAATTATACATCTAATTTAGTTTGAAAATGGATAGCAAGTGGAATATACCTCATTATGATAGCTTAGTCTGATAAAAGTTTAATGGAAGAAATGATGGTTAAGGGGAATTTCTACTAATGAACAATGAAAGGGTTCTAGTGGGGAGGTTATCAAACTATAGTTTGCTTCTATTGATAAAAATTGGTAGTTGGAGATTTAAGAAGTAGTACTAAGTTAGAGAAATGATTAAAATGATGTTTAGTGAGCTTTAAAGCTAATGTTAGAATGTGATAATTCAAAACTTGTTCCTCCACTTAGTAGTTTTTGGTATGAATATAATTCAATTATAAATAAATAAAAATGAAAATTTTTAAAAACATTTGAAAAAAACTATAAAATGATAAATTCCAAAAATGAAATTACAACTGATTTGGATATTAAATAAGCATGAATAGATAAAAAGTCAAAAACAATTAGATAAAGAAAATTTGACATTAACAAAATTTAGAATGGCTTAGATATTGGATATGGTATAAACAAATAAAATGTTAAAATGTAAATGCAATTGGTTGTTATTGGTAGCATGATAAATTGTTTAGAAATTTTTTTAGAAATTAGAGAATTTATTATAGTAAAAAAATTTTAATTAATTTCCAAGGCTATCATTTTATCTAACAAGTAAGTAATCATAACTAGGAGCGAATTAATAATTGCATAGATAGTTTTGATTGAGTAAATTTTGACATATTGGAAAAAGTAACTTATCTAAAATTTTACATTACTCAATATGTGACTAATGTGGATATAATTTCCTAAGTAATTGTCTGGTTTTCTTACTAAAATACCTTGTTTTATTTGGTTTTTTATATATTTTCATGTTATTAAGGTAATTTTACCTTGGGAATTATTTGTTAAGAATTATTGGTTGTTTTAAGCAAAAATATGAAGAAAAAACACAATTCTTCATTTGATATAGTCTACTATACAACTGTGCTCTAACTTATGCCTAACATAGATTGATTGCAAAAGAATAAATGGTCTAGAACATGATTTGGAGAGATATCATATGGCATAGAGAAATAGTGTAACATTATGAGATGTGTTTGGCTCAAACCTATGTGCATGCTATAAAAGTAATTTCTTATGGGGGATTTGAGAGATCTATGATCTAGATCACTAGTGTGCTAGAGCCCATTTCTCCTCCCTACGAAAAGCAAAAGGAGTCATGGTATGGGACTTTTCCAACTTAACCTAAACTGTGGTTTAGGTTAATAAAATGTATTTAAAGTCAAAAACACTAATTTTTAAGGCCTTTTAGAGACTTTTCCACCTTAACATTCTATTTTTTCTAAAAGGTTAGTGTTAACCTCTGAGAACTACACCAACCCTCTGGAGGTTAATTGAAACTATTTTTATTAGAGAAAAAAGATCTAGACTCATCTTAATGGATCAAGATATTGATAATACAACAATCTCTATATAGAATTATTTGTATACTAATTTATTTTGTTTTTATCATTATTTTTGTTGGTTTAAATGTGATTTGTGGTTAAATACTTTTTAAGTTTAGATAAGGAAAACCATAGTATTTTTTATGAATTGGATGCTTCGATTTATTTAGTGAGATTTATATAAGTGAATAACTTATTATTATTATTAATATGGATTTCCTTATGCTAACATTTAGATTTAATTTAAATTCACTTATGGGGGATTTGAGAGAACCTTCTAGTGAGTGGACCATAACTTAGATATTAGGCATTGAATGGAGTGTTAAAGATTGACCTATATAATCTTTCTAATTTTTGAACGAAACATTTCATAGAATTTATTTAGAGTATAATGCAATCAAAAGGGTGTTACATAGTAATGATACGAGTTAACCAATTGGAGAATAATTATTTGTAGCTCAAGAGTGAGCAATGAGTTAACCATTGGAGAACAGTTATTTGTAGCTCAAGAGTGAGCAATCTTATTGTTAGGAAATTCTAACAATATGGATAATAAATCTATTCTAAATTAGTTGAATGATTACATTAAGGAAGATATTATGACTTTTCTTACTTAAGAATTAATTCTCATCAAATTTTCTATTTGATTTTTTTCTTTATTCTCTTGGCAATATCTTTATTTTTGTCATACTTTCTATTTTATTACTCAAAATCTAATTATTATTTATATTTATTATTTCTTTAGACTAGACAGTAGTTAAAGAGTTTTATAGATCCGTATAGGTTCCCAGTGGGATTGACACTCTACTTACCATTATACTTACCTCTACCTAGATTCCAAAATCCAAAAGAGGAACAAAATCCAAGTATGAAGGTGATATGCTCTTCACCTCTTATCGAATGAAGCACAAATCATGGATTCAGGATCCAAGGATCTCTTTATATGAATCAAGATGTGAATTAATTACTCAAAAAGGTATTTCCACCACACTCACTAAATTAGAAAGGGATTCCGGTGATAAGGAATGGGTTTTTATCCTTACAAGCCATTTCTTGAATGAAAATAAAGTATTTTAAAGAAAAAAAAATTATTTCTCTAACGGATTGCAAAAAGCACTCAATGTGTTTATTGAATCTAGAAATTATTCAAATCTCATTACAAACAAATTTTAGAATGCTTATATTAAAACTAATCCCAAATAATAGGCTCAATGTGTTTCAATTTCTCCTTGTTGTCTAACCTCTCCAACACATCCCATTCTTTGTACCTTGTTTGTAGCCACTTAGGATGCTTAATCTCTATTAAAAGGAAATATTAAAGGACCTCAAGAGGAAGCATTAAAATTGAAATTTTTAGTTAACAAAAGTTTTAGCTAAATGACTACAGAATATAATGCTTAGTGGTAGAGTACCTAATCCTAGGTAGTATGTGAAGGCAATTATCCTAAGGAATGGGAAGAAGTTAACCTAAATGTAACACCCCATTACCATTGGGTACGCACCGGGACGCCCGTAGGTCATTCCGACACATATCCTAAGATAAGGGAGCGCTACGTGCAATCTCTACAA
>JAOTAY010021434.1:0-10663 GCA_025629805.1 Erythroxylum baracoense | reverse complement strand
GACTTTGACTGTTTAGTGATGTGGCACACCACCCTCGCGGGGCGCAGATTCGGATATCACTATCGATATCGGGTTCGAGTCCAGCGGGAGTGGGGTGTTACATTTTGGACCCTGGAGAAACCCTAAGGCTGCTCAAAACACAAAGGATATTTAAAGAATAAGACAAAGAGGCAGAAAGTAGCTTTTGCATCAGCCACCTTAAAGAAACCCTAAAGAGAATTCATCGAGAGATTGAGAAAAGAAGAGCAGAAGAAGCTAACTCAACATACTTCCTGAATCAGGAGGTTTCCTAATGTCGCAACCTCTTATCCTCCATTTCGATTTATTTCCTGTTTATTTTTAGTTTTATCATTGTATAGAATTGGATTGAATAGTTGATTATAGGATCTTGAATGATGAGAATGTTCTAAACTCATCTTCAGAGTTTTATCTTTGAATTAATGAATTTTGATTGTTTATATGGTTATTAGATTTTTTATGGTTTAATCTTACGAGTGCATAATTTGATAATAAACTGAGAGGGTGAATCGAATAAAAAATGATTAGATTAGGCTAACAAGAGTTAGGTGACTTAATATAGTAAGAATTAAATCAAATCGGTAAATTGTGCGAAGAGAGATCTTGCATAGGTTTCTGATAGTTTATTAGAGAACTTCAGAACTAATTAGGGTTTTAGATAGGTTGTTAATTGAGAGATTGCAACTTTCATAACCTGATTAGGGTTTATGACTTAGTGTGAATGGTTATAACTTGAGAGAGAGTAATCAACCTTAGGATCACCTAGAACCAACAATCCGGTAATTCATAATCAATTAAGTTAGCATTAAGTATAGGTAAAATTCCCTTTCTCTTAATAGGTAATTTCTTTAGGTTGATTCTTGGGTGTGTGTTGCAACTGCTAAATAATTAATATTTTGTGTTCGATTATTAATTTGATTGATTTAATTAAATTCTCATTTTTAGTTTTATACATTTTGAATTTCTGTGGTTTGTTTCTGGCCTTAGATTTTAGGATTAGATTATCCCTCCTCACGAGATCGACACTTTAGGTACTACGTTAATGAACCATGTGCTTATGGATTATCGAGGGTTATTAATTAAAACTTACATGCATCAAACACCTGATCAATATTAGTATTGTAACCTTTAATAATCTCCTAATAAAGCAATATGTTTGTGCCTATTGTTCTCCCTCGAATAAATGCATTTTGAGATGAATTAATGATGTTTCCCAAACTCCTTTTCAGCCTATTTTCAAATATGGTTATGATGTTTTTATAGAGTATATTGCAATAAGCAATTGGGCTAAAATATTCAATCCTGCAAGCATAGGGCTATTTAGGGATCAAGCTCATAAAAGTTTTATGCCATTCTTTCAGTATAGTTCCTTTTATGAAAAATTCCTTCACTACTTTTGTGACTTCCCAACCCAGTATATCCCAGTTCCTCTGGAAGAGTCTCCTATTATAGCCATCTGGGTCTGGAGCTTTGTTAGGATTTAGTAAAAATAATGCTTCTTTGATCTATTCCCATGATACCTTATTCTCTTTTGATATCTAACATTACAAACTACCATCTTTATAACTACTACTTTTTACTTGAATTCTTCCTCCTTGATTTCTTATTTGCTCTAGAGACATTTCCAATAAGTTGCTTGGTTCCTAAAGTCTCTCCTTTCTCTATTGAAGGGTCATGTCTGCTGCATTCTAATCTTTCTCCAACACTTTTTCCACTTATTTTATCCTAGAGGTCCCTCTTTGTTCTACTAATGGAGTACTATCATCTTCATTTTGATCCTCCTCCATTACATTCGCCATTTGCTCTACTTTATCTGGAGTTTTGAGCTCATTATTGTCTTATTCTTGACTGGTATTGTTTGTTTCCCCTTCCTCTATATTTACTCTTCCCATGCTCAACTTCCTCTCTTTTATCCTTATTCTCCTCTTAGTTCTCTTTTCCCTTTAAAACTATTCTCTCCTCCTTAATCTTTGGTTACTACATTTATGAAATTCTTACAAGATCTTCTTCTAAATCCCTATTCTCCTTTAACTTCATAATCCTCAAACAATCTAGAAGTTTTTTGGAAATATCCACATTAATGCATACTCTAGCAAATCCTATTCTTCTCATCATTGCAGTGTTTTCATCTATTCTTAAGGGTTTTCTTATTTTACTGGCCATCTAGCTGATCCCTTTCGTAGACCAATATTCCAAAGGGACTTTATGGAAATTAATCCATAGTGGGATTGTTTCTAGTTTGCTTCTGTCTAGAGTTACCCTAGATGCCATTTCTTCAGTAGAATTCGATGTCTTAGGACATGCCATAGTCCTACTTCTAATACTCTCTGAGCACTCTCATTCAAGTTAAACTTAAACACAAAAAGCTCATCTTCATTCACCATTGTGGTTACCAAACCTATATCTCTCTAGGCAGAGTTAGCCCATTTGTTAACAACAAGAAATGCTAGTCTTTTCTTAGGGAAAATACCTACCAAAAATGAGCTCTATTTCCTAACTCCAATTTGGAGCACCTCCAGAGGGGCTTAAATGGTTCCTCACTTACTTATTCCATAAACCTTAACTTTCCCAAGGTTTTAGAGTCACCAACAATGGAGCTCTAAGTAGTTCTCCTCTTCATAAGTTCCTTCTGAGTGTCAAAAATTTGTATATCTGTGGTGTTTTAAGGGGGGTGTGGGCTTGCAATTGGTGTGGTTCCTGTGGAAGTTTGTATATCTTTGTTAGGGTTAGTTGATGTCATTATTAGTAAGGTTACTGTTTCATGAAGGCGAATGGTTGTCATGTAGGAGGTGGTATCTGTTGCGAGGCTTTGGGGGACAAGACTATCAGAAGGGTATTGCTTCGAGGGTAAGGCTATCAGAAGGTTGCTTTTAGGTTAGAGGAGGAAGACTCTCGTCGGAAGGTTATTGCATTAGGATATGAATATTTCCATTCTCAACATTGTTTGTTGCTCTTGTCTTTATATTTTGAACCTATGATCTCTTTACCCTTGTTTTTTTATGCTTCCTCTCTCTCTTTTTTTATGTTCTTTAAAATTCCCTAAAATTAGACAATACGAGGTAGATACTGACTAGTGTTGTCAACCATATTGCATAAGATTTGTTTAACATCACATGTCAACTAGTTATAAACCCCTCTTTTCTTTTTCTCTCTTATTCCTTCCCTTTTGGTGTTACTTACCTAGTCTTCTTCGGTGACGAACCCATCCATCCAACCTATTTTCCTTGAAGTTTCAATGGATTAAGGTAAGTTTTATACATTAACCATTATATTTTTAAGTTGTGAATCAATTTTGAGAGAAATAGTTGCAGTATTTAATTTTATGGGGTTTGTGGAGTATATTGGGATTACATATTGAATGTGAATTTTATAAGGAATAATGAAGTTGTTTTAGATGATTTCATGGTAAAATTAGACATTTGAAGGTTGTTAAATACGAATATATGTATTATAGGAAGAGAGAAATAAAAGAGTGTTTCATGGAATAAATCATGATATCCAGGGGCTTATTAAAAATAAACTATAATGGATTAGGGACCATATTTTGTCCAACAACATTTATAAGTAATGATCTTGCATCTAATTGAGAGGGTGAGCCTTGAAGCAACTGATAAAGTTGCTCCTTTATAACGATAAAGTCACAGATTCAAGTCACGAAAATAATCTTTTTGTAAAAATGCAAAGGGAAGATTGCATATATCATGACCCTTCCCAAACCCCTACAAAGCGGGGAGTCTTGTGCAGTGGGTACGTTGACTTTGATCCTACATCTAATTGGCAAGTTTCTCACACCCTTTAGGCTGCCAACTTTGATTTATTTTGTAATTTATTGTCCAAACATGTAGCATCTTTAGAGCATGATGCAGGTTCTGGTCACAAATATAATGGTGGTGGATACTTTCTTAAACCTAACTTTGAACATGTAAAAAGTTAGTTGCTTGCTTCTTGTGTTGTAGTTTAATAATGCAACTTGGTCTCTCCTTATTTTGTAATTTGGCTACCTCGGGAGGGTTTTATTAATTCATTACCTTTAACTTAAAAAGGTAAGGTTGCGTATTACTGGATCTCCCCAGACTCTACGTCTTAGTGGAATTTCTACTAGGTGTTGTTGTTGTTGTACCTTTAACTTAAAAAAGAAGAATATTTCAAAGTCTATCTAAAAATATGGGATGAATTTGTTAGATATCTTTGACATTTCCAATAAAGTTGAAAAACATTTAATTGCAATTTTGGTTTTTCAATAACTTATCAGTTAAGTTACGTAAATTTGATCCAGATAAAGATAATAATGTGGCCCAATAAATGATCCAAGTTAATGAATCGAAGTCTAAGAGAAAAATAGATCCCGATTAGTGTGAACCGGACCCATATTAGGCTTGTGATGGGGAAGCTCGATATGGATGTTATATAAAGAGGTTAAGGTCCCATGCAGTTGCTCATGTCATTCGTGAACGTAAAGTTACTTTGATCCGTTCAGACGTTCGCCTTGCATGCGCCAGTTGATAAATGTGCGTGGATGTGCATTTGACACATGCATACAAGTCCACACGCCTCTTCCTTCCATACAATGCTGACGTCAGTAGATGACGTCAATGCCACAGTGAATGTTGATGTCAGTTTTATAGTAACTAAAACAAAAAACAAAAAATGTCTAATTTCTCGTAAGGGTGCCCCAGGGTGTTTTGGGTCAGTTCCAGGTCTAAGAAATTTATAGAGTGAGTTTTTACATTTTTCTAGATTAATTACATTGGTAATTTCACTCCAAGAAAAGGAACTAAGACACTCTAAAACTATTTTTGAGTGAATTTTTGTTCAACGAACTTGCTATAAGGGAGATACATGAGGTTCTCGTGTCTCGGGTGGTTGATTTAGTGTTCGATCACGCACGATAGTCACTCTAATGATATTTTTCACTACGAAAGTCTCAAATGAAGTTTTTAGATAATGTCTTTAGCACAAGTTTGTGACAATAAGACCATGCATTCGGGTTTTGCATTTATTGATGTTACATTGTCACATACCATATGCCTATAAAGAATGTGAAGATAATATAAAGATGTATCCTTTGTGTTTGTAGACCTTTTGGGTGTTGATGAGATTGCAGTTACCACAGTGGCCTTTTGAATCAGTATTTTAAATTGTTTTGCTTGCATAACTGCTAGGGATGGCAAAACCGATTCGGCCCACTTTTGACCCAGTTTGACTGGGCCACAGACGAGCCACAGGTCAAGCCCGTTATTTCCAAAATGACGTCGTTTGATGTCATTTTGGAAGTTTTTTTGTTAAAAAATAATTGGTGGGCTAGCTCGGGCCACAGGTCGGTTAGCCCGTGGTAGGGCCGAGTCGTGGGCCAACCTATCCTTGCCCGTCGAGCCACAAGCTACGAGCCACGGGCCACCATGGCCTAGGGTCAGGCCCCTAGCCTGGCCCAGCCCATTGACATTCCTAATAATGAGACATGTCTCTAATATCATGTTTGGTTATTCTTCCTACAGGTGGTGGCCTTACATGGGATATTGAGATGTGTATAAAGGCATTAGATGGAGGAAAGTTATTGCTTAAATGATCTATTCGCCCACATATGATAGTGTTATAAGAGTTTATGGTGTTTACTCTAATCGCTTTTATATGGAGGTCTAGTTGTATATATTATGTATTCAATCCACAGGTGTTTTATAATATGTGTGACCAAATTCTCAGTGTAGATATTATTTAATGGTTTTGAGTATCGTTGTTATCCTGCATTTATGCTGATCTTTGCATTATTATTTTGCAGTCACCTTTTCTATCAATAATATTAGTGTCACCATTGAATTCTTGACCGGTTTCAGTAAGAAGAACTAGATAGAGGACGTATTGAATGTTATAGAGATGGCTGAAATTTATATGGTCATACATGCAGATAGGCCATCTCCACCTACATCCATGAGCTCGAGAGTTCATAAAGCAGTTTATGCTACCTGGGATCGGTTTAACAGATTATGTTGTATGACCATTAAGAAATCCATACCTGACAATCTGCTTAGTAGACTTCTAGACACAGACATAGCAATGAAGTTTCTTAGTAATGTCTCTTAAAGATACACAGTCTCACATAATGTTAAGATAAGTGCCTTGATAAAAGAATTATTCTCTATAAGGTATATAAGAGAAAGGGGAGTGATGGAAACTTATAAAGAATGATCCATCTTCACAGTAAACTGAAGATACTAAATATTCCTCTTCCTGATGTCTTTATGGTTTACCATGCTTTGAGTACACTCCCTCTAGAGTTTACTAATTTGGTGATGACACATTATATGTTGGATGAGGAATGAGACTTCAATGCTTTGATTGCCTATTGCCTTGCTGAGAAGGAGAAACTTAAGATTGCTACTCTTATAACACTCGAAGCAATTAAAAGGAAGGCAAAGGTGAAGCCCACTAAAATCAAAGATAGAAAGTCTAAATCTTCTCTACATACTGATGTTGTTCAATCTAGTGTCGGTAAAGTCCTGCGGATATAAATAAGCTAGTAGTATGAGGCCTATAATGAAAGACAGAAACCATCAGGGGTTCATATCCAGGAAAGAGCCAAATAAAGAGAAGGAGAAATTGATAGTTAACAGTGATGAAGAAGCGGATTTAATATCTATAAGGGATGTATGTACTGAAACTTACTACAAAGTTCATTTTAGTTTTACACGATACATTTTATATGTGATCTTTGTATCAATTTTGGACAAAGACAATTAATGTTTTGTAATTAATGCTTACGTTGTACAATTGTTGTTTAATGCAAAACATAATGGTACAACTTTCTTATCATATGGTTAGTATAGAATGTGTCTTACCCTAAATTAGATGTATGCTTCTTCCTACCTTGCCAAACAAGTCTAGAAAGATGACCTTGATAAAGGATAAGTCATACATGTTGTAGAATAAAGGTTAAGCCATGTTTCCGGAGTCAGGGTTGAGAGATTGATTAAAGAAAGCATTCTCTTAATTCTAGATTATGATGATCTAAAAACATGTGCTGACTGTTGCAAGGATAGGTTGACTAAAATAAGAAAAAATGGTCAAGTCATGTTTTTGACTTATTGGGTCTGATATATACGGATATAAGTAGACCTTATACAAGTGCATTATGCAATTCTAAATGTATTATGACATTTTTTGATGATTATTCCCATTATAGATTATGTGTTCTTGCTTAAAGACTGATTGGAAAAATTCATCAAGATAATCATATCTAATAGTGGAGGAGAATATCATGGCAAACATGGTGTTTCAGGACATGAAAACGTTTGTTGGCCAAATATATGGAATTGGTTGGAATATTGACTTAGTTCACTATGTCGGGTAGTCCTAAGCAAAATGATGTGTTGTTGAAAGGCATAACTGCACCCTAAAGAACATTAAGAAATTAATGCAGAACATGACTAATCTACCTTATTATCTAGAAGGGTGGAAATATAACCTTACATTCGTGTATGGGCTGCTCTACTGAGGTAGTATAATCCTTATGAAAGCAAATTGCATACTCATTCTGCTCATTGTTATTTAGTCAGATATTTTAACCACTCTCAATGCTATAGATTTCATTGTAGAGAAACAAAGGACCAGTATAGTGGAATCACAAATAGTTAAGTTTTTGGAATACGATATTTATAATGATGGTGGGCAGATATTATAATTATTACGTATCCGTCACTCATACAATTATATCCAGTGGATCTAGATCTTAATACCATACTTGTACAGGAATAGGAACCCATACCTGTACATATAGAGGTTCCTAGGGGTACAAGATCTAATGCAGTTACGTAGATCTGCTAGAGTGGGACAACCTGCTATCCCATATGATTACATAGTCTATTTGGTGAACATGACTTGATGTTAGACATGTTGCAGATCCAGTTACTTTTACAAAAGCTATTTTTGGACCCAATGAGGATTTGTAATAGGATGTGATGACTAATGAGATGTAATTCATGAAGCACAATAGGGTCTAGGAGCTAGTTGATTTGCAACGAAATTGCAAACCCATCAGTTGTAAATAGGTTTCAAGACATAAAGGATTTCTGGATAAAGTTTAGTAGTTACATTAGATGGCTATCGAAACCACTCTTCTGAATAAAGACCTTTATAAAGAGGTCTATATGGTGCAACCTAAAGGATTTCAGAATCTAGATGGAACTGACATGGTTTTTATATTAAGCAAATCAATATATGGTTTACATCAAACCTCTTGAAAGTGGTACCTTATATTTACCGAAGTTTTGACCTCTTTGGCTTTATGGAAAATAAAGTTAAAAGATGCTTGTATCACAAGGTTGGGGGGAGTAAAATTATCTTCCTATCATTGCATATAGAAGATGTATTGCTCACATTGAATAACTTGACCATATTGCATGAGGTTAAGAAACTTTTGTCCATGTATTTCAATATGAAGGACCTTCGTGAAGCATTTTTTGTCCTAGGTATGCAAATTTAATAAGACAGATCTCAACACTAATTAAGCCTCTCACAAAGTGCATATATTGAGTATATGCTACAAAGATTTAATACAGTTGATTGTAAACCTGTTGTAAAACATATCTCTCATAATGAGAGACTATCTTTGGCATAGTATCCAAAGAATGAAGTAAAGAGAGAGGCTATAAGGAATGTTCTTGAAACTGGTATGGTTGATAGCCTGATGTATGCTCAGGTAAGTACTAGGATGGACATTATATTTATTGTTAGATTGTTTGGTCAATATCTGGTTAACCCAGGTATAGATCATTCGAATGCAGTCAAGCGAGTGCTGAAATACTTAAAGGAAACTAAGGGTTATATGTTGACAAATAGAAAAGTCAATAGTCTAAACCTCGTAAGGAATCCAGATTTAGATTTTAGCTATGTGTCTGAATTATTGAAAGTCTAACTAAGGTTATATTTTTATGTTTACAGATGATACAATGTCTTGGAAGAGTGTCAAGTAGGCATGAGTGATTTCTTCAACCATGCATGTAGAGTGCATGCTATAAAGTTGCTTCACAAGTGGTTTGACTCAAAAACTTGATTTCTGAGTTGTCTGTGGATGATTCAATGGCTAAACCTATTCGGTTAAACTGTGATAATCTTGCTTCTTTGTTTTTTAGTAACAACAAAGAATATCACAAGGTCCTAGCATTTGGAGGTCAAATATTTGACCCAAAAGAAACTGATACAGAAAAGGTGACATCAAGGTGGAGCATTTGAGGATTAAGCAAATGTTAGCTGATCCTTTAACTAAAGAACTTCACCCACCTGTGTTTGGAAGATAAGTATACAGTACAAGTGTTTTGAAGTTCTTAGACACTATTAATTAGGGGATCATTATGTTTGATCCGTGTACATTTGTACATTTGTACATTTATACATTTTGATATCATACATAATTGTAATGCATGTAAAAGTTTTAAGATTTGTATAGATCTTAAGCATTTTAAAAGTCACTGGGCATATATATAGAATGACCTTGAGCCTATGTCATTTAGACGCATACAGTTTTATACAAATATCCATGAATTTTAATATGATATAGGGAGGATATAAGTTATTAATCCCATAAAGGTTCTCTAATGTAGCTTTGCATTAGGTTTGAGAATAAAGGTTTTCTTTGATATAATTTAGCATTTGATGTGAGGAAACAATTTTTTTCTAATCTATTTAGCATTCGGTGAGAGAAAACAGGATTTCTCTAATGCAGTTTTACATTTGCAGTTTAGCATAAAGGTTAGATAAATCGAGACCTACAAACAAAGATAATATAGTTTAGATCATAAATGTATCATCTTAGTTTGCCACACTTTATTTTGTCATTCATATTAGTGGAGTATTAGATATGCTTGATTGTATTGAATCTATGTCACAAATGACACATGTATTTGATACTTATTGGTATCGAAAGCCTTGTGGGATGAAATGATGGACTTTTGTTGGATCACCTATGGCCCAGGAATTCACAATACGCAACAGAATGGACCATAGGACTTCGTGTCTTGTGCCTTGGTTAACAAAAACTACACAATAGGAAGTGTAACCGAAATTACCTCTTGAAGCGCACAGTTTGGATTCTTTTCAGATATGTTGACGCTGCAGCTTGCGAACATCCTCTACCAGTATCCACATGAGGATGAATGATCTGGGCAGTAGTTAATGTGTGCTAGCATGTTTTAAAACACTTTAGAACGTCGCACAGTTTGCTCTCGGAAAAAGAATGAGTTGTTAAGTCAAGAGGACTTTACGATGAGTAATTTTGATGACAATCAAATAATAATAATGTTAGAAACAAATGAACGTTTTTGACAAGTGTGTTAAGTATGCAGACGCAAAGTATAGATCACAGACGAAGAAGGAAACATAGATGCAAAGACAATATAGATGCAGATGCAGATGGAGACGCAAAGACAATATAGCGCAGACGCAAACGCAAACACAAAGACAATATAGATGCAGACGCAGACGCAAAGACAATATAGACGCAGACGCAGACACAAAGACAACATAGACGCAGGCGCAGACGCAGACGTAAAGACAATATAGACGCAGAAACAGACGCAAAGACATAGACGATACCATGAAGATACATTAGCACGTCAGACAGTTATTTAGTTAGAGTTAGTTACAGAACTCAACT